>JANAVB010016400.1:0-112500 GCA_029216955.1 Iris pallida | reverse complement strand
GGGTGCATCATGGGTAGATAAAGGGTAAATTAGCTAAGATAATCTTAAATACGGTTTAAATTGGTTATTAACATATTGTCCCTATTATTGTACCTTGTTACCATTGAGTTCTGTTACATCACCCTATTAGCTCCGGGTAGAGATATCTTTAGTTCCTCTAGTTCAGTTTCTCATGGGCTTTACCTTCATTAGTTTCGAGGCAGCTTCTTTGGATGGTGTAGTAGTTTAGTAACTTGTAGATAGGTTGTGTCAGGTTAAGTATCAGTGTTAATTTTGGGGAGTATAGCTTGTGGGTTCGTGAGTGGTTCTATTGGGTAGGTGAGAATTAAGTATCAGTGTACAAGTCTAGAAGTAACTCGTAGTACAGTACCATTTGTAGCAATAGTTCTAAGACATATCTCAGAGTATAGTTAATCGTTGGTATCCTAGAGTATCAAAAATCATCCAGTATAGTTATGGAGTTAGTGACTGTGTATCAAGGGTACCTAGAGGGTACAAATGTTTAGAATGTATCGGGATTGGTGAGTAATAAGTGATAGGTGTAGTGTATCAGTTTAGTATTAGTTAGTGTTATTGAGGGTGATAATATTTGCTAGGTGTATCAGTGTGATATTAAATATATGATATTGTAAGGAAGTATCACGAGAGTGGGAGTACAGGTGTCTAAGGCAGTGAGAGAGGGGTCCATCTAGGCCACATGTGGCACAACAAATTGTCCCGCAACAGTAGAGAGAGACACCCCAGCACGGCAGGACTTTACGAAGATGATTGAGGGAATCTATGCTATAAGTGATGGGTTAGTAAGTTCTGTTTCGATCTTCTCCTTTCCTTTCTATCTATTGATCTGTGTGATTCCTAGAATCTTATAATTTGTATTAGTTATATTATGCTATAGTATAGTTAGTAGTAACCCTTGATAGAGACTACAATATCTTGATAGGTGGTGACCATAACCATGCATGTTTTGTAATCTTGAATGTTTTTTTTCAATTAAATTGTATATTGTATAATTTTAGATAAAATTTTATTAAGACCATGATTTGATGGGGGGTTTGACCATAGCGAGGATTAAGAGAATATGAGGAGACGAGATGTGTGGGTGATACCTATCTTTTCGAATAAGAGTTATTCTTCATTTCATGCCCTATTATTATCTTAAATTTCGAGGATGAAATTTTTCTAAGGGGTAGGATTGTAACTACCACTTTTCAACATAGGAGTATTTTTGTAATTTTGTATGTTGATTATTTTTTATATATATTATTTTATGCTAGTAGTTGCCTAGTACTATATTAGTATCAGTTAGTGGCTAGCCAATTAGATTTTGCAAGTGTTAGTGCTCATTATTGTTAGTCATAACTTTAACAATTATAATTAATTAAGTTTAGTTGTCATGAAAAAAATATTCCTTCTACTTGTAGAGATTCCTTCCTTTAGTTAATTAGATTTCATTCATGACAAATGGAGTGGGACAAACTTGATATTTTGGTGTCACGCTCATTTCCCGTATTTCCCGTATTTCGTATTTATACTCGTATCTGGATTTTGGCATGTATTTTATTTTTTCTCAACTTATAGAATTTTGGCATTTCTCGTATTTGGGTTTTGACATGGCTCGGTTTTAATTGGTTTGGGTTGGTTTGGTTTGGTTTAATGTGTATTGGAACACCTTAGCCTATGCTCCACCCTCAACACACCACATCCCACCCTCTTTAAAACTCCACCAACTTTTTCTCTCTCCTCATAAACCTCCATTAATTCTTCTTCTCCTTCCTCTACACAACACTCTTCTCCTTCCTCTACACAACACCAACCCATAGGCAAGTGCACCTTGCCACCACATGAGAACCCTCTTTTATTTGTCCATTTGCTAGTTTAGGACATGGTGATCAACATTAGAACTTGGTATTTTGTGATTTGGAGTCTCCATTGTTCTAGATCTAAGTTTTCTCTATTTTCGGTTTTGCATGGTTTTGATCTATTTAAGTTGGATTTTTATGGGTTTTGATGTTTCCATGTGGAAGAGAGTTCAATTCCACCCTGGTTGAAACTTTGGAAATCCGGATTTGGAGTTCGGATGGCCAAGTTGTGATGCTTTGAAGTTTTGGGAGCCATTGGAGCTTCTTCTCAGCCATGGGAAAGAAGACCCTTTTTCCTGCATGCGTGTTTTTACGCGTACGCAGCTACCCTGCGTGCGTGCTTTTGTGCGTATGCAGCTCCCCTGCGTGCGTATTTTTACGCGTACGCAGCTCTCCTGCGTGCGTACTTTTGTGCGTACGCAGCTCCCCTGCGTACATGTTTTTAAGCGTACGTAGCTCTCCTGCGAGCGTGCTTTTGTGCGTATGCAGCTCCCCTGCGTGCATGTTTTTATGCGTACGCAGCTCTCCTGCGTGCGTGACTTTTGTGCGTACGCAGCTCTCCTGCAGGCGTGACTTTTGTGCGTACGCAGCTCTCCTGCGTGCGTGACTTTGTGCGTACGCAGCTCTCCTGCGTGCGTGACTTTTGTGCGTACGCAGCTCTCCTGCGTGCGTGACTTTTGTGCGTACGCAGCTCGCCTGCGTGCGTGACTTTTGTGCGGACGCAGCTCCTCTGCGAGCGTGACTTTTGTGCGTACGCAGCTCTCCTGCGTGCGTGCCCTTGTGCGTACGCTGCTCCCCTGACCCCTTGCTTAGCCCATTGGCTTTTGGAGTATTGGTTTTATTTCTCGACTTGGTTTCTCTTTTGTGGAATTGGTTTTCCTGAGATCGGTTCAACACAGCACCACTATCTGGACCCGACACGGCCTAACACGGTTTTCAAGTAATTGTTTATGACTAGTACGATTCTCGGGATTGTCTGTGGATTATGATTCTGGTATTTTCTGATCTCCTTGCTAGTGACCCAGTAGAGTGCACACCTAACTTGTAACTTGTAATTAATCCTTGTGACTTGACAACTTGATAGTGGCCCGTGGCGGCGCACTTCTGACTTGTAGCATGACTTGATAACTTAACGCTATTGCGACGGCTAACTTAACTTGACCTGCCTTGACACCGTGGATAGTTCTTTCTTGCTTGCTTGTTAAATCCACTTGTCCTGTCTTGCATCATGTCTAGGATGGGACTCCTGAGTACCACGGTCAGGAGTACCTACTAAAATGGATTAAGGTTAATAACTAGAATAACACAGTAGTCATGAAGAGATGACACAGCTACAGGCAATCCCGTTACCTGGACGCTCTTGGGATCTGTAGCCTGCCGACGAGTAGGGCGCATTTCCAGCACACTGTCATGTGTTGCACCTTCTAAGTCACCTAAGGGTACATGTGTTCCTGGACGATGTACCCACCTGAATTCAACCCCTAATTTTTGACCTGGATAAACTGGATGGTCTGCAGGGCTTGTGGCTGTGGAACAATCTCACTGCATCTTGTTAGTAATTAGGCATGTGATAACCCTAGTTAGTTAAAGTAGTAAGCCGTAGTATCTGCTTGGCCGTGATTGATTAAATGAGGTATAACCAGTTTAGCCATGTTCTGATCTAGTACAAGATTGCTTCCTGTCTTGATTTCTTACATTATTATTTTGCCGATAAATGGTGGGAAACCAAGTTCTGTTTAGGTGAAGGATTACAACCCCGGTCCTTGTTTGGTTTACTGGTTGTAACCTGGTTATCGGAATAGTTCTATGGTTATCTCGTCGTATATCATCTTGACATGTTTTCTTAAATTTAGTTTTAATTTTAGATTTTATGCTGATTGCTAGCTTTTGTTCTTATTTCGTGGCCCCCTTGTGGCACTTGCTCTTTCTGGGGGTTGACCCAGCTGGTTTTGTGTGGCCAGATTTCGGAGCAGCTCCCGAGGATCTTCCGAACTTCCAGCCCGATGGTGGCGACTAGAAGGAACCCGGGCTACGAGTGGGTTTTCTATTTTGTTTCGCTCACTCTATTGTAAAGTTATTCTTTTGAGGCGTTTAGCCGACGAGCACCTGTTAGCTCGATGCACTTTACTTACTGTCTGCCTACGGGCTGTAAACATGATTAACAAATCCTAGGGTTGATCATGTATGACTTAACTCTTGCTAGTCATCGCATTTTGTACGACTAGCTTCATGATCAGCTGAATATGTAATATTTGGGACGCCTTATTATTGTATATTTAATGATCATACATCTTGCGATCTTACTTACTTGCTTGTGATTGAGACATTAGGCTTGTTCATGACCATAAGAGACTGTTGGCTTGTAGTAAACCATCATATATCTAGACAGCCGCGACCGTATATCGAGGTGGTTTCCATTTCAATATACGTAGCTGGCTATATCTGCCCCCGTTCTCCAGTATTCTGGTTCTGGGGTGTGACATGGTTTAAGTGGTGGCCCATGTAGGTCTTGTCAATCAAGAAATGTGAGGGTTTACCGAATAGATGTCTCAATCAGTATTCGCCCTTGATCTCCGCCCGTATTTTCAAATCCCTGAAATTCTTGTCCTGATTATATGCTTGTATCGTTGATCTGTCCTGGTCCTTCCTTATTGTTTCCCTGTGTCATCTTCCTCAGCGGCACTGTACCTGACCCTGCCGATCAGCGAGGTGGAGCACCTCCCGTGGACCAGCAGCAACCCGGAGATCAAGCCCAGCATTCCGGGATGGCCTCCAGAGTTGTGCCTACTTGAGGAGAGTCACCAGTTCGGCCCGTCCAGCCCGCAGAGCCAGATGATGGTACCTTAGTAGGCCTCATCAGAACCTTGATAGCTTTCCAGGATCGTCAAAGCGACGCCCTGCACCAGACAGTTCAAGATGCTTTGACCCGAGGTGGACATCCAGGGAACTAGGCGGCCAACAGCTTCAAGCGCTTGAACCCTCCTTTCTTTGACGGTACCGAGGATGCGATTGCCGCGGATGCATGGCTTTAGGATACCGAGGTGATTCTGGAAGCAGCTAGGACACCCGAGAATGAGAAGGTGGCGGTGGTACACCTGCAGTTGTTGGACTTGGCTCGCAGTTGGTGGGCGACGCAAGCCATAGGATTAGTGGCATCCATTGCTTGGGCAGTGTTTAGAGAGAGATTCCAGACGAAGTATTTCGATGCTGTGTCTCGGTACGACCTGCAGACCAGATTTACAAACTTGAAGCAAGGAGGCAGAACAGTCGACAGTTATGTATCAGAGTTTTATAGACTCAGTAGGTTTGCCCCCTCCTTGGTGGCGATCGAGTATGATCGAGCCCAGCGATTCCAGCAAGGGCTTCACCTGGAGATTCTATTGGCAGTTGAGCAGTTCAAGCACCAGACATTCGATGCAGTCTTAAGAGCAGCTAGGAGGCATGAGTACACCTTCCAGAGGATCGTAGACAGGACCGGAGGTAGGAAGCGATCCCACAGCCAGATGCACCAGTCATCAGCTCCAGCCCCGACAGCTAGGGGATTGACCATTGGAACTCCGAGGCAGGCAGCCTCAGTAACGTCGGTTCAGCATTCGACCCTGACATACCCGCAGCAGCAAAAGCAGAAGCAGACTTCTGCGATGGGATGTTCTCATTGCGGAAAGCCAGGGCATGTGGTGGCAGACTGTCGCAGGGCGCAGGGATTGTGCCTGGCTTGTGGAGCAGCAGATCATAGGATAGGGGCTTGTCCGAATAGGGGTGGTTCATCAGCATCCAATCCTTCTAGCTCTTCGGTGAGAGGACCGGCCCCAGCACCAGTTCAGCAGCAGCAGTATCAGTCTTCGAGGCCCTTGCCGCCTCAGTCTCAGGCATTCCAGCAACAACACCCCCAGCAGTATGCACAAGCCCAAGCTCAGACCCAGAATAGGCAGAGAGGTTTCCAGCAGAGGGGACCAGCAGCCAGAGGACAAGGTCAGGCCATGATGATGGCTATGGAAGAAGAAGTTGCACCAGGTGAGGTTGTGGCAGGTACTATTCTCGTCAACTCCTCTCCAGCGTCTGTATTATTTGATTCTGGTGTATCGCATTCATTTATGTCTGCACGATTTGCGACACGGATAGGATTGGAGCCCGAGTCATTATCAGTGAGGCTTAATATACTTACTGGTAATGGCCTTGTGGGAGTTGATCGTGTGTTTTCCTCGTTTTGGATCGTAGTTAGCGGTAGGGAGTTCCCCGCTAGATTCATAGAGTTTCCTATGGCAGACTATGATGTAGTCCTAGGCATAGATTGGTTAAGGAACCAGTATGCTAGGATAGACTGCCACATTGGCAGAGTTGTCTTTAGTATCCCCGGCGAGCCAGAGTTTTCGTTTTCCAGAGGCGCAGTGGAGCCATCTTCCCCAGCATTGCGGATGGCAGTAGCTGCAGTGCAGTTACCCCGGATAGTTAAAGAGTTTCCAGATGTCTTTCCAGAGGAGCTTCCAGGGATGCCGCCGGAGCGGGAGATTGAGTTCACTATAGACTTGATTCCCGGGACAGCACCAGTATCAGAGTGAGTCTACAGGATGGCGCCTTCAGAGTTGGAAATTTTATACAAGATGATTGAAGAACTGAGAACCAAGGGATTCATCCATGTAAGTGGATCACCTTGGGGAGCCCCGATGCTTCTTGTGAAAAAAAAGGATGGTACGTCCAGGCTATGTGTTGATTATCGTACCCTGAATTCGATGACAATCAAGAACAGATACCCTCTTCCGAGAATAGATGACTTGTTTGATCAGCTCAGAGGGGCTTCAGTGTTCTCGAAGATCGACTTACGGTCGGGACACCACCAGATCAGAGTCAGAGAGCAGGACATCCCGAAGACAGCATTCAGATCGAGGTATGGACATTGGGAGTTCCTTGTTATGCCCTTTGGAGCGACCAATACGCCAGCCGTATTCATGGACCTCATGAATCACATTTTCATGCCTTACTTGGATCAGTTTGTGATTGTGTTCCTAGATGACATCCTGGTCTACAGCAAGAGTAAAGCAGAGCATGAGCAGCATCTCAGAGTCGTCCTCCAGACGCTTAGGGAGCATCAGTTGTACGCCAAGTTCAGTAAATACGAGTTATGGCTCGATCGTATTTCATACTTGGGTCACATCATTACCCGAGGAGGAGTGGAAGTGGATCCCCAGAAGATTATGGCTATCGAGTCATGGTCGGTACCCAGCTCAGTGGCAGAGGTTCGCAGCTTCCTTGGATTAGCCGGCTACTACCGACGGTTCGTTTCAGATTTCGTAAGGATTTCAGCGCCGATGACCCAGTTAACCCGCAAGGATATGCCGTTGTTTGGATAGCAGAGTGTCAGGAATCATTTGAGAAGTTGAAGCGAGGTTTGATAATGGCTCCCATTCTCACCCTTCCAGATGGGACCGAAGGATTCACAGTTTATTACGACGCTTCAGACAGAGGATTGGGGTGTGTCTTGATGCAGCATGGGAAGGTAATATCTTATGCCTCACGTCAACTACGTGATCATGAGAAGAATTACCCGACCCAGGACTTGGAATTGGCGGCGGTAGTATTTGCTTTGAAATTGTGGAGATACTACTTGTACGGAGATAGAGTGGAGATCTTTACTGATCATAAGAGCCTGAAGTATGTTTTCACACAGAAGGACCTTAATATACGGCAGAGAAGATGGCTCGAGCTACTGGTGGACTATGATGTGGATTTGCAGTATCATCCCGGGAAGGCCAACGTTGTAGCAGATGCATTGAGCAGGAGAGCCGGAGTTTATTTCCTGACGGCGCAACCAGAATTATTGGCAGATCTTCAGAAGATGGGAATTGAAGTGGTTCTTCCAACCAGCGTGGCATTGATGGCCAGCCTACAGGTTCAGTCCAGCATAGTTGAGAGAATTCGGGTGGCACAGTCAACAGATTCCAAGATCTAGCGACTCAGAGCAGAGTGTGAAGCAGGAAGAAGGCCAGAGTTACGTATCCATGAAGACGGTACACTTCGGCACGTCACTCGTCTTTGTGTAATCAGTAGAGATATCAGACAGGAAGTCATTGCAGAAGCCCACAGTTCACAATATTCTATTTATCCGGGTGGTATGAAGATGTACCGTGATATTTGTCAACATTTCTGGTGGAATAACATGAAGAGGGAGATAGTCCGGTTTGTCTCTCGGTGTTTGGTTTGCCAACAGGTTAAAGCTGAACATCAGAGGCCCGCTGGACTTCTTCAACCCTTACCGATCCCAGAATGAAAATGGGAACATATAACCATGGATTTCGTGACCGGATTGCCCAGATCTTCGGCCGACAGAGATGCTATTTGGGTAATTGTGGACAGGCTTACCAAGGTGGCACACTTTCTTCCATTCAGAGTTGGACAGTCGACGGCGCAGTTAGCAGAGATGTATCTCAGGCAGATCGTTAGGCTTCACGGTGTGCCAGTCAGCATCACCTCGGACAGGGATTCAAGATTCACATCACACTTTTGGCGCAGCTTACAGAAGAGTTTGGGGACTCGCCTTCAATTCAGCTCAGCTTATCACCCGCAGACGGATGGTCAATCAGAGTGCACAATCCAGACTCTTGAAGATATGTTGAGATCCAGTACCCTTAACTTCGGTGGTTCATGGGAGAATCATCTGTACCTGGTGGAATTCTCGTACAACAACATTTATCAGGCCAGTATCCAGATGGCATCCTTCGAGGCTCTTTATGGCAGGAAGTGCAGATCCCCGCTAGCATGGGATGATTTCGGGGAGAGGCAGATGCTCGGGCCCAAATTAATTTCCCAGACGGTTGAAGTGGTCAGGAAGGTCAGAGATCACCTCCGAGTTGCCCAGGACCGCCAGCGCCATTGGGTCGATGCTCATCGGCGTCCCTTAGAATTTGTTGTCGACGACCATGTATTCCTTAGGATCTCGCCTAACCGCGGCGTCATTCGCTTTGGCGTGCGGGGAAAGCTTAGTCCTAGGTATATAGGGCCGTTCGATATTCTAGAGCGAGTAGGAGATGTATCCCATCGTCTCGCTCTTCCGCCGTCGCTAAGTGAGGTGCATGATGTATTCCATGTGTCCCAATTACGACGGTATATTTCGGACCCGAGCCACATCCTAGACCATTCGGAATTGGTTGTTGGTACCAACCTTTTGTATGAGGAGAGGCCCGTGTCTATATTGGACCGGAGGGAGAAGATACTCAAGAACAAGACTATTAAATTAGTCTGTGTTGCTTGGGGTCATCACTCTCTAGGTGAGTCAATGTGGGAGCATGAGGACGACATCCGATCACGATATCCCTACCTGTTTGACTCGTAAGGTATAATGTCTTTCTTATGCCTTACGTTCTCCCTTCCTTGCTTGCAATGTATGATTGTATGATTGAACTGCTTAGTATAACTTGCCTGTGCTTAATGTAGCTTGTCGTGACAATCTCTAGCTCCTTGATTAAATTTCGAGGACAGAATTCTTTTAAGGTGGGTAGAGTTGTCACCCCCATTTCCCGTATTTCTCGTATTTCGTATTTATATTCGTATCTGGATTTTGGCATGTATTTTATTTTTTCTCAACTTATAGAATTTTGGCATTTCTCGTATTTGGGTTTTGACATGGCTCGATTTTAATTGGTTTGGGTTGGTTTGGTTTGGTTTAATGTGTATTAGAACACCTTAGCCTATGCTCCATCCTCAACACACCACATCCCACCCTCTTTAAAACTCCACTAACTTTTTCTTTCTCCTCATAAACCTTCATTAATTCTTCTTCTCCTTCCTCTACACAACACTCTTCTCCTTCCTCTACACAACACCAACCCATAAGCAAGTGCACCTTGCCACCACATGAGAACCCTCTTTTATTTGTCCATTTGCTAGTTTAGGACATGGTGATTAACATTAGAACTTGGTATTTTGTGATTTGGAGTCTCCATTATTCTAGATCTAAGTTTTCTCTATTATTGGTTTTGTATGGTTTTGATCTATTTAAGTTGGATTTTTATGGGTTTTGATGTTTCCATGTGGAAGAGAGTTCAATTCCACCCTGGTTGGAACTTTGGAAATCCAGATTTGGAGTTCGGATGGCCAAGTTGTGATGCTTTGAAGTTTTGGGAGCCATTGGAGCTTCTTCTCAGCCATGGGGAAGAAGACCCTTTTTTCTGCGTGCGTGTTTTTACGCGTACGCAGCTCCCCTGCGTGCGTGCTTTTGTGCGTACGCAGCTCCCCTGCGTGCGTGTTTTTACGCGTACGCAGCTCTCCTGCGTGCGTGCTTTTGTGCGTACGCAGCTCCCCTGCGTGCGTATTTTTACGCGTACGCAGCTCTCCTGCGAGCGTGCTTTTGTGCGTACGCAGCTCCCCTGCGTGCGTGTTTTTACGCGTACGCAGCTCTCCTGTGTGCGTGACTTTTGTGCGTACGCAGCTCTCCTGCGTGCGTGACTTTTGTGCGTACGCAGCTCTCCTGCGTGCGTGACTTTTGTGCGTATGCAGCTCTCCTGCGTGCGTGACTTTTGTGCGTACGCAGCTCTCCTGTGTTCGTGACTTTTGTGCGTACGCAGCTCCTCTGCGAGCGTAACTTTTGTGCGCACGCAGCTCTCCTGCGTGCGTGCCCTTGTGCGTACGCTGCTCCCCTGACCCCTTGCTTAGCCTATTGGCTTTTGGAGTATTGGTTTTATTTCTCGACTTGGTTTCTCTTTTGTGGAATTGGTTTTCCTGAGATCAGTTCAACACAGCACCACTATCTGGACCCGACACGGCCTAACACGGTTTTCAAGTAATTGTTTATGACTAGTACGATTCTCGGGATTGTCTGTGGATTATGATTCTAGTATTTTCTGATCTCCTTGCTAGTGACCCAGTAGAGTGCACACCTAACTTGTAACTTGTAATTAATCCTTGTGACTTGACAACTTGATAGTGGCCCGTGGCGGCGCACTCCTGACTTGTAGCATGACTTGATAACTTAATGTTGTTGCGATGGCTAACTTAACTTGACCAGCCTTGACACCGTGGGTAGTTCTTTCTTGCTTGCTTGTTAAATCCACTTGTCCTATCTTGCATCATGTCTAGGATGGGACTCTTGAGTACCACGGTCAGGAGTACCTACTAAAATGGATTAAGGTTAATAACTAGAATAACACAGTAGTCATGAAGAGATGACACAGCTACATGCAATCCCGTTACCTGGGTGCTCTTGGGATCTGTAGCCTGCAGACGAGTAGGGCACATTTCCAGCACACTGTCATGTGTTGCACCTTCTAAGTCACCTAAGGGTACATGCGTTCTTGGACGATGTACCCACCTGAATTCAACCCCTAATTTTCGACCTAGGTAACCTGGATGGTCTGCAGGGCTTGTGGCTGTGGAACAATCTCACTGCATCTTGTTAGTAATTAGGCCTGTGATAACCCTAGTTAGTTAAAGTAGTAAGCCGTAGTTTCTGCTTGGCCGTGATTGATTGAATGAGGTATAACCAGTTTAGCCATGTTCTGATCTAGTACAAGATTGCTTCCTATCTTGATTTCTTACATTATTATTTTACCGATAAATGGTGGGAAACCAAGTTCTGTTCAGGTGAAGGGTCACAACCCCGGTCCTTGTTTGGTTTACGGGTTGTAACCTGGTTATCGGAATAGTTCCATGGTTATCTCGTCGTATATCATCTTGACATGTTTTCTTAAATTTAGTTTTAATATTAGATTTTGTGCTGATTGCTAGCTTTTGTTCTTATTTCGTGGCCCCCTTGTGGCACTTGCTCTTTCTGGGGGTTGACCCAGCTGGTTTTGTGTGGCCAGATTTCGGAGCAGCTCCTGAGGATCTTCCGAACTTCCAGCCCGATGGTGGCGACTGGAACGAACCCGGGCTACGAGTGGGTTTTCTATTTTGTTTCGCTCACTCTATTGTAAAATTATTCTTCTGAGGCGTTTAGCCGACGAGCACCTGTTAGCTCGATGCACTTTACTTACTGTCTGCCTACGGGCTGTAAACATGATTAACAAATCCTAGGGTTGATCATGTATGACTTAACTCTTGCTAGTCCTCGTATTTTGTACGACTAGCTTCATGATCAGCTGAATATGTAATATTTAGGACGCCTTATTATTGTATATTTAATGATCATACATCTTGCGACCTTACTTACTTGCTTGTGATTGAGACATTAGGCTTGTTCATGACCATAAGAGACTGTTGGCTTGTAGTAAACCCTTATATATCTAGACAGGCATGACCGTATATCGAGGTGGTTTCCATTTCAATATACGTAGCTAGCTATGTCTGCCCCCGCTCTCCAGTATTCTGGTTCTGGGGTGTGACATTTGCATGACGAAAATCTTACTATAAGAGATAATTTCTAATTAGGAATTCATCCATTCATTCTATTTTACTCATTAGCCTCGTTTTTCCCCAAAGCTTCTCCTTTTCCAAGCAAATCGAAATTTCTACCAATTCCACTCAATCTTTTTCCAATTTCACTAATCCTCACCATCATGAAGGCCTAGAGCATTGGAGAACACAAGAATATCCATAGGAGAGAAGCTTGCTAGAAGATCGTGTCCGACTCATTCTTTTCGTGTCCAAATTCGGAGTTCTCCAAAGGAGGGACACATAAGTTGGGTAAATCTCTATTTTTCACCAATTTATGGTTATGAACACCTATTGAACCCATAAGAACATTCCCATAGGTGGATTTGACTTTCTAATGATAGATCTAGGTGTTAGAAGTTTTTAATTTAGTAAATCTTGGTTTTTATTATGAGTAGTGTTGATTTCTATGCTAAATTTGTATTTGATACGAATTTGTGACCACCATGTGTTCGATACGTGTCCCCAAAGAAATTTTTGTTTCGTTTTTAAGTCGAGGTTGGGTGTATGTGTTCTCAGTAGGACACATGGTGTTGTGTCATGGTATCTCATGATACGTACGATTAGATTTGGGTGTATACATGTGTTTTTTCTGTCCAAATAGCCCAAATTCGTTATAGTATTCATCCCTGTTTTTAGCAGCCATATCAACTTAGAAATGCCATAATTCCTAACTCAGGACTCTATTAATCTTTTTTTTTAAAAGAACCGTATCGAAGTTAGCTTTTCATATATATATATATATATATATATATATATATATATATATATATATATATATATATATATATATATATATATATATATATAGAGAGAGAGAGAGAGAGAGAGAGAGAGAGAGAGAGAGGCGGTTCGACACCGACAAAAAAAATATATATATATATATATAGAGAGAGAGAGAGAAAAGAGAGAGAGAGGCGGTTCGACACCGACATGTGGGCCCGGGTGTGGCTGACAGGGCTCCTGGCTGTATAAATGCTAACTTAAATTCATAAATTTATTTAAAAATTATTTTAACTCCAAATAAATCCAAATAAATTGCACAACATTTCTAGAAATTTCTAGAAAACCTTTCTATGTGTCTAGAGCTTAAATAAAAATATTTTAACTCAAAATATAATCGTGTGACCCCATAGTAAATTCCAAAAGCATATAAAAATAAATTATATAGGTTTTAATTATCTAAAAATTCTTAAAATTTCTAAAAAATGTAGAAAAATCCTAGAATATTCTAAATAATATTTCTAGTCATCTAGAGCCCAAATAAAAATATTTGGTCCTGAAATACCTCTGAATGACCTTACAGTAAATTTTGAAAGTCCTTAAAAATAATAAACCCTTTAATATTAAATATCTAAAAATATCCAAAAAATTTAGAAAAATATAAAATAGCTAAATAATACATATATAAGGTATCTACAGGTCTTATGACCTTAATATGGTTATAGCTCACCTACATGCTTCGACATGCCTCCCAATGATCATAAAATTAATCATAATCAAATAAAACAATTAAAAATTCTGGAAGTGGGCTTACAAATCTACCCATCTTTCGTCTTCGAAATTTTAAAGGATACGATTAGGTACGATCAAGAAATAATACAATAACGATCAAAATTGCTCGGTAAATAGAATCAAAATCTAGAAAAAAATACGAATTGGCACGATCGAAATATAATCAAAGTAGTCTAGTCACGGTCAAAATCGTTTAAGAATGATCAATTCGAATTCGTTTTGGCACGATCTACTACTTAACACGATCATAAAGTCGTTCACATGTCGAACTTGGTATTTCAAAACACATAGAGAATATGATTGCTTGACATAGTTCTTTATCTAGTTCATGTTAGATTTACCTATTCTTCTCATATTCACTATTTTTGTCTGTTTCTATTAAACTGCTAGTTTAGCCTTGCATTCTTACTTGATTACCGTGTTTTACATATTATAATTCTTATTATATAGTCACTGTCATGTTATGAAATGTCTATCAGTATTTGTGCTTGCTCCAATCCTGACTGAATAATATTTTTAAGACACTGAGTATGAGGATATGTATCCTACCTATTATGAAGCCTAGAAGATCCAGTAAGAGGACCCCTCAGCTGTTTAGTTTTGATATCTAGATGCAGTATACACTATTCATCTTAGGATGACCGAACTTGGCTCTAAAATATTTATATTTTGGATTGTATATATTTTGGGGATATGATGCACTCTTGGATGTTTGGTTATGTAAACTTGGATTAGGACTTGTGATTATATTGGTGTATGCATTTCTCCTACATTATGACCATGTGATTTCTTTTTTTATTATTTGTGCGTTATCTTCCTATTAAATTTTATGATTGGGTATTATTGTTATTATGTATCATTATTTTATTTGGAGTTAGATATCTGTTTGAGATAGTTAGGTAGTGATTGTCTAGATAGCTTACTATGCTGATGTCGCAGTGTAGACATAGCTTGCATCACTTACCCGTACCTAAACTTATGGGTGTGGTCGTGACACACAGCATGCGCAAGATGTCTCCAAAGGCTGTGTTAGCTGCCTATCTGATGATATAGTTTTGGGATTATGTGTTCCCTGGCGGGTCAGGATCGATAGAAAGATGACCAGGAATCTTACTTTGCCCGCCGTGAAGCTAGCCTTTGGTCATCGCTTGGATATGCTCCCCGCTATTGTTTGTAAAGAGTGACCAAGAATTTAGTCTTGACCAGGAATCATATCTTGCCCGCCTCCAGTCTACCTGCGTGGGGGTTGTGATGGTTGCAGTGTATCCGACCTTCGTATTTGGTTTATCGGAACAGGAATCACGCCTTCTTTGAGCAGTATTATAAACCGAGCCGTATTGCTTGTCAACTTGGCTATAGCTAGTTGATGGTGAATAACCCGAGCACCTACCTAGGGTACATCGGAAGCCTGCTGGCTGGGGCCAGATCTTGGAAATATTGTAATGCTAGGTGTACGGAAGCGCACTTTACAGCGCCACTGTTGAACCCTAGACCCCATATTTTATATTTTACGGTGAAGTTCTACTGTTCAACGAACAATTTATCTCCCGGTTATAATCGAAAGAAGGGCTTCGTTGTTGGGAGCAAGCTTGAGGCATCATCGGACACGATGATGAAGCCTCGGACGTATCTTCCGCAGGGTGCTCAAGTAGCGGAAGGAACATCGGCTACCCTGGAGGAAGCGATGGAGGAGCCGCTGGAGAAGCTTACGGACACCAGTTTAAAGAGGTATGCTTCAGTAGGAGCGAGTTTCTCTTCTCCAAAGAGGCCAAGGAAACTCTTGGTGTTAAAAAACACGAGAGGGGTGATAGCTTCTCCTTTGTTCGTAGAGGAAAAGAAAGGACATTCCCTTTTAAAAGTAAATTAACTTACTGTCCATCAAGGGATAAAGTTGTCCTTTTTTACTTATTATGCTTTCCTTGTGTGCAGGTTGCAAAGAAGAAATCTAGGTCATCGAAGCAAGACTTAGACGAATCTTTTGAGAAGGAAGTCATTACCTTTTTCGATGAGCATATCCCTCCAGTTGTTGATCTTCAAGGCGGAGAGGCCTGAGATGCTGATACCCAGGTCGAGACACCCTCTTTTTTGACTTCGCGGAGGATGACTTTGGCGACCTGTTGAAGGAAATAAATATCGACCAACCCTCGGCGATCCTATTAGGTAATTTTTCTTTTTCTTCATACATAACTGTATATTTTGGTGTTAATTATAATCATGTCTTGTTCACAGATACACATTAGGAGGGATCTTTGCGGAGTCCGGACAAACCTGCTATAGATACTGATGTGGCGGCTAAAGAAACCAATAACCAACCTCTCGAGGGGAATGACTAAAAGCTCTCCTGGAATCCGAGATAGAAGAGATTGAGGAGTCTCTGTCACTCCCGTTTTCTGTTATACGTATTTTTAGTATACATGTATGGATATTTGACATTTGTTAGTGAACCATATTTAGACTTGTCTTGCTTAGTCTTGGCTTGGTTTAATTTTGGTTTGATCTAGCTATTCTTGGTTTTTTTTCTCCTTGGTTCTTTATGGCATGTGGCTTGTCTTGGTTTGGTTTGGGTTAGTTTAGCATGACTTGGCTGGTATATATATCAACACCTTCTCTCTCCTCTTATTAATTTTATTAACTCCTCTCATCTCCTTCTCCATTACTCCTCCCACCAACCAACCAAGGCAAGTATAACTTGCTCCATGGAGAACATGTTGGTTCTTTATTTTGATTATTCTATTCTCTTCCTTGTATGATTCTAAATATCTTTAGTGCTTGAAACTTTTGGTTTTGATGATTTTATTTTTATAGATCTATGTTTTAAGCTTTTTTTGTTTTCTTTGGTTTTGATATCTAAAAATTTGGTATTTCTAAAAACTAGTGGTTCCATGTTGTAAAAAAAATTTGATTTCATGCAATTTTGGTTTTTTATCTCGCTTGATTTCGAGTTCGGATGAGGAAGTTCTGGCCATGACAAGTTTTTGGAACTTCCATGTCTGAACTTGCTATTTGGGGACGATAACCCCCATGCGCCCGGGAGGCCATGCGTCGAGAGGCCATGCACCGTAAATTCCTGGCAATGCATCCTTTGACTCTGACCATGTCATACACGTAGGTCCCCTATGCGCATGTACTGAAGACGCAATGTGACTTTTTCCCATGCACGGATGTGCAGAAAATTTCTATTAGCAGATTTGTGCAAAAAATTCTCATGCACAGATTTGTACAAAAAATTCTCATGCACAAATTTGTGTAGAAAATTCCCATGCGCGAATTTGTACAAAAAATTCTCATGCGTCGGATTGCCCAGAATTGTCCATGCGTCAGATGGCCCCGAATTGTCCATGCACCGGATTGCCCAGAATTGTCCATGCCCTGGATTGCCCAGAATTGTCCATGCGTCGGAATTGCCAAGAATTGGTCTTGTGCCGGATTTGTCCAGAATTGTCCATGCGCGAATTTGCATTATTTTGACTATTTAAGCTGTTTTGTGGCTAGAATCTTGTAAAACTCAAAACAAAAAAGTAATAGATCTTTATCTTGGCCTCAAGAATCTTTCTGTCTCACTTTAACAGGAGTTTATATGTGATTGATGGTTTCAATCACCTAAGGATGTTCTTGATCTTCCTTGCATAATTTTTTTCTATACTTGGCCTAAATTGCGACGACCTGCCTTCATAAGCTTGAACTTGAACATGATAATATGATCCCATCTTGATAATCTTGCTAGTGGCCCATTGAGGCACACTCCTGATAAGTATTTTTGATATGACAAGTAAACCTGACAGGACATGTATAACGCTGAATGTTGTTGCGACTGCTATTCATGTCTTGCTAGTGTAACTCTTGTCTTGATTCCGTTGTTGATTTTTCTGATTGTGATTGTACAAGCTACATGTCATATATTGTATCATATCTAGGATATGGATTTTTGGTTACCATGGCCAGGAATTCATAATGAATCTGACTAGGTTAAATAAGTAGAATGATCAAGTAGTTCATATGGAGAGATTTTTCAGTTACAGGCTTTCCCGTTATCCCCACCACACCTGTGGACTTGTAGCCTGCCGTCGAGTAGGGTACATTTCCAGCACACTGTCATGTGTTGCACTTCTTATATCCTAAGTACTCAAGTATACCAAAAATCTTGATAACTCTTGTAACTTGATAACTCTCGTAACTTTCCCCTAGATAGCCTGGATAGTCTGCAGGACTTGTGACTGTGGGAATATCTCAACTGCATCTTGTTAGTAACTAGGCATGTGATAATGCTAGTTAGCTAACGATAGCAAGCCGTAGGACTTGATTGGCCATGCCTGAATGATTGTCTTCTGATTAACAAGAAAATTATATTTCAACCCTTGTTCTTTCTGATGTAAGCAAGTATGTTTACTTTAACACTTGTCATTTATGTTATTATCAATATGTTGGTTGTATCAATTTTTTCTATATGCTGGTTTTAGTTCATAAGTGGAGCCTCCCTTGTGGTACTTGCTCTTTCTGGGGTCTGACCCAACCGATTTTTTATGGCCAAAATTTGGAGTCATACCCGAGGATCTAACTGCTTTCTAGCCAGATGGTGAACACCAGGAGTAAACATGGCAACGAGTGTGTTTCTTATTTTTGCTTTTCCACTCTACTGTAACTTATTCTTTTGAGGCATTTAGCCACTGATTATATGTTAGCTCGTGTTGCAACTTTATTTTTGTCTGCTTAAGGGCTGTAACATGATTAGCAAATCCTAAGGTTGATCATGTATGACTTAACTCTTACTAGTCTTCACATTTTGTATAACTAGCTTCATGATCATTTAAATATATAATATTTGGGACACCTTACTTTTGTATGTCTGATGATCAAATATCTTGTAACATCTATTTGCTTGCTTGAGATTGAGACACTAGACTTGTTCTTGATCATAAAAGGCTGATGGATTGTAGATAAACCCTCATGCATCTAGATAGCCATAACCGTATTGCGAAGTATGTTGCACTCTAATGTACGTAGCTGGTTGTGCCTGTCCCCCGCTCTCTACTATTCTGGTTTTGGGGCATGACACGATTTAAGTGGTGGCCCATGCCCATGAAGGTCTTGTAAATCAAGATATATGAGGGTTTTATCGAATTGATGTCTCAATTAGCACTCGCCCTTGATTCCTACTCGTGCTTTCTAAATCTTCCTGAATCTTGACTCGATATGCTTTTATCCTTGATCTATCTTGGTCCTTCTTTTTGTTCCCATGTCATATTCTTCAGTGACATTGTTGTTGGTCCTTCCGATCAGCCGGACGGAGCACCTCCAGTGAACCAGTAATAATAAGTGAACCAGCCACAACCTGGGGACCAAACCTAGCACTCAGGGATAGCATCCAGGGTCATGCCTTTGAAGGAACTAGAGCCACTAGTACAGCCAGCCCAGCTTGTCGAGCCTGACAATAGAACCTTGATGGGACTCATCAGGGACTTACTTGCATCACATGATCGTCGAGGTGATGCTCTGTAGTAAACAGTATAAGCAGCGATGGGTAGAGTTGGTTATCAAGGGAACAATGTAGCTAACAACTTCAAGCGCCTGAACCCTCCTTTCTTCGACGGCAACGAAGATGCTATCACTGATGATGCTTGGCTTCAAGACATAGAGGTTATTCTGGAGGCATCTAGAATTCCAGCTGAAGAGAAAGTGGCCGTTGTGCGACTATAATTGTTGGACTTAGCTCACAGCTGGTTGGCGATATAAGCAGTTAGTTTGGTGATGCCTACTTGGGCGTTATTCATTGATAGATTTCAGACGAAGTACTTTGATGCAGTAGCTCGCTATGATCTACAGATAAGGTTCAGCAATGTCAAGCAGATGGGAGGGACAGTCGATGGACATGTGGCCAAGTTTTCAAGACTTAGTCGGTTTGCTCCCACCTTAGTGTTGATCGATTTGGACTGAGCACAACGATTCCAGCAAGGACTCCACCTAGAGATCATTTTAGCAGTGGAGCAGTTTAAACACAGTCATTTGATGCCATTTTACGAGCAGCAAGAAGGCACGTATATACTTCACAAAGGATAGTAGATCGAACCAGAGGACGAAAGAGGCCTCATGGACAATTATTCCAGTCATCAGCACCAGCCCCGACATCTAGGGCATTGACTATTGGAGTGCCTAGAAGGGCGACACCAGTTTTGTCGGTCCAGCACTCAACTCCAACGTACCCTCAACAACAGAAACAAAAGCAATCTTATGCGGTAGGCTGCTCTCATTGTGGAAAGTCCGGACACGTGATTTTAGAATGTCGTAGAGGACAAAAATTGTGCTTAGCTTGTGGGGCATCAGATCAAAAAATCAGATCATGCCCAAATAGAGCCAATTCATCTTCATCAACCTTAACCAGTCCATCGGTTAGGGTACCAGCACCAGTACAGCAGCAGCAGAACCAGCCTCCGAGGCCATTGTCGCCTCAGGCTCAAGCATTCTAGCGCAGCAAAGGTCGCAGCAGTATGCTCAGGCCCAAGCGTAGATTCAAAACATACAGAGAGGTCACCAGCATAGGGAACAAACACCAAGAGGACAGGGTCAAGCTATAGCTCTAACAGTAGCAAAAGAATTAGCATCAGGTGAGGTGGTGGCAGGTACCATTCTTGTCAACTCTTTTCTAGCAATAATATTATTTGATTCAGGTGCACCATATTTATTTATGTCTATACGATTCACAACACGAATAGGATTGTAGCTTGAGTCATTATCAGTATGACTCAATATACTTACTGGTAACGGTCTTGTAGAAGTAGATAGTCTTTTTTTCGTATCGAATCGTAGTTAGTGGTATAGAGTTTTTCCTAGATTGATAGAATTTTCGATGGCTGACTATGATGTGGTCCTAAGAATGGATTGGTTGAAGAATTAGTATGCAAGCATAGACTGTCATGTTGGCAGGATTATTTTTGGTATTCCTGACTAAGAAGAATTTTTGTTTTCAAGGGGCGAAGTAGAGCCTTCTCCACCAATATTGCGGATGACAGTAGCAAAAGCAGTTCAATTTTCCAGAGTAGTAGAAGAAATTTTTGTCGTATTTCTCGAAGTGCTTCCTGGCATACTGCCAGAGAGAGATAGAGTTCACTATTGATTTAATTCCAGGGATGACACCGGTATCAGAAAGAGTCTACAAAATGGCACTATCAGAATTGGAGATCCTGTACAAGATGATTGAAGAACTCAGAACCAAGGGATTCATTCGTGCTAGTAGATCACCTTGGGAAGCCCCGATGCTTCTTGTGAAGAAATTATATATTGATTATCGTACCTTGAATTTCGTAACAATCAAGAACAGATATCTCCTACCAAGGATAGATAATTTATTTGATTAACTCAGTGGGGCAACAGTATTCTCGAAGATTGACTTGCTGTCGGGATACCATTAGATCAGAGTCAGAGAGCAAGACATCCCGAAGACGACATCCAAATCAAGAATGGATATTAGGAGTTTCTTGTTATGCCATTCAGAGCGACCAATACGCCAGCAGTATTTATGGATCTCATGAATCGTATATTCTTGCCCTATTTGAATCAGTTTGTGATAGTGTTTATAGACGACATCTTAGTCTATAGCAAGAGTGAAGCAGAGCATGATCGGCATCTCCGAGTAGTCCTTTAGATTCTCAGAGAGCACCAATTGTACACAAAGTTCAGCAAATAAAATTTTTGGCTTGATTGTATTTTGTACTTATGTCACATCATCCCCAGGGATGGAGTGGAAGTGGATCCCCAGAAGATCGTGGCTATAGACATGGCCAGTACCTAGCACCGTCGTAGAAGTTTGAAGTTTTCTAAGATTAACGGGATATTACTGACGATTTGTATTAGACTTCCCTCAAATTTCAGTGCCCTTGACGCAGTTAACCCGTAAGGATGTGTAGTTTACGTGGACAACAGAATGTCAGATCTCATTCGAGAAGTTGAAGCAACGATTGATGACAACACCCAATCTTACGCTTCCAAATAGTACTGGAGGATTTTCAGTTTATTATGATACTTCAGCCAGAGGATTAGGAAGTGTCATAATGCAATATGGCAAGGTAGTAGTTTATGCATCACGTTAGCTTCGTGATCATGAGAAAAATTATCCAATATATGACTTAGAGTTAGCAGCGATGGTTTTTGCACTCAATCTTTAGAGGAATTACTTGTATGGAGATCGGATAGAAATTTTCATTGACCACAAGAGTCTCAAGTATGTATTTTCCTAGAAGGATCTCAACATGCATAAGAGAAGATGGCTAGAGTTACTAGTGGATTATGAAATCAACCTGCAGTATCATCTTGGGAAGGCTAATGTAGTTATAGATGAGTTGAATAGAAGAGCATGAGCTTATTTTCTAACAGCACAACCCGAGTTATTAGCGAATCTTCCGAAGATGGGAATTGAGATAGTTCTTTCAACCAACGTGGCATTGATGGCCAATATGCAAGTTCAGTCCAGCATAGTTGAGAGGATCAAGACAGCTCAATCAACGGATTCTAAGCTTCAGCGGCTAAGGATATAATGTGATGCAGAACGAAGAACAAAGTTATGCATTCACGAAGATGGCCCACTTCGACATGGAAGGCATCTTTGTGTACCCAGTGGTGACATCAGACAAGAGATCACGATGGAGGCTCACAGTTCACAGTATTCAATTCATCCCGATGGCATGAAGATGTATCATGATATTCATCAATATTTCTGGTAGAATGGCATGAAGAGGGAGATAGCCCAGTTTGTCTCTCATTGTTTAGTTTGCCAGAAAGTCAAGGCTGAACATCAGAGACTAGCTGGACTTCTTCGACCTTTACCGATCCCAGAATGGAAATAGAAACACATTACCATAGATTTTGTGACTGGGTTACCTAAATCCCCAGCTGGAAGAGATGCAATATGGGTGATAGTTGACTGGCTCACAAAAGTAGCTTATTTTCTTTCTTTCAGAATTGGTCAGTCGACGGATCAGCTTGCAGATATGTACCTCAGGCAGATAGTCAGATTGCATGGAGTACCATTCAGTATCATATTCGACAGAGATTCAAGATTTATATCACACTTTTGGCTGAGTCTTTAAGAGAGTTTAGGAACTCGTCTTAAGTTTAGTTTAGCTTATCATCCGCGGACATATGGTAAGTCAGAACGCACGATTCAAACCCTTGAGGATATGCTACGATCCTGTATACTTGACTTCAGTGGTTCGTAGGAAGATTACCTACATCTAGTAGAGTTCTTCTACAATAATATTTTCCAGGCTAGTATCCAGAAGGCACCATTCGAGGTACTGTATGGCAGGAGTGCATATCACCTTTAGCTTGGGACGATGTTAGCGAGAGGCAGATGCTTGGTCCAGAAATGGTTACTCAGACAATCGAGGTGGTTAGACAAGTTAGAGATCATCTTCATGGTTGCCAAGATCGTTAGCGCCATTGGGCCAATTCTCATCGACGTCCTCTTGAGTTTTATATCGACGACTACGTATTCCTTTAGATCTCTTCTACCCGTGGTGTTATTCGATTCAGCATACGGGAAAAGCTTATTCCTAGGTATATAGGACTGTTTGATATTCATGAGCGAGTAGGTGATGTGTCCAATCGTCTCGCTCTTCTGCCGTTGTTACATGAAGTACGTAACATGTTCCATATACGCCAATTATGACGGTATATCTTGAATCTGAGCCATATCCTTGATTATTCGGAATTGGTGGTTGGTGCCAACCTTTCGTATAAGGAAATACCTATATCTATATTGGGCCGAAGAGAGAAGGTACTCAAGAACAAGACTATTAGTCTAGTCTGTGTTACTTGGGGTCATCACTCTTTGGGCGAGTCAACTTGGAAATGTAAGGATGATATCCGATCACGATATCCACACCTATTTAACTCGTAAGGTATAGTGCCTTCCTTATGCCTTACGTCCAAAATTTCTTGCTTGTATGTATGATTGCTTGATTGACTACTAGTCATAGATTGCCTGTAGTTAGTATAGCTTGACCTGACACCTCTAGCCGCTTGATTAAATTCTGAGGACAAAATTCTTTTAAGGTGGATAGAGTTGTCACTCCTATTTTTCGTTAAACATATTTTTAATATATGTGTACGGATATCTAACATTTGTCAGGTGAACCGTATTTAGACTTGTCTTGCTTAGTCTTGGCTTGGTTTAGTTTTGGTTTGATCTAGCTAGTCTTGGTTTGGTTCTTCTTGGTTCCTTATGGCATGTGGCTTGGCCTGGTTTAGCTTGGTTTGGTTTGGGTTAGTTTAGCATGACTTGGCTGGTATATATATCAACACCTTCTCTCTCCTCTCATTAATTTTATTAACTCCTCTCATCTCCTTCTCCATTACTCCTTCCACCAAATAACCAAGGCAAGTATAACATGCTCCATGGAGAACATTATGGTTCTCTATTTTTGATTGTTCTATTCTCTTCCTTGCATGATTCTAAAAATCTTTAGAGCTTGAAACTTTTTGTTTTCATGGTTTTATTTTTATAGATCTAAGTTTTAAGCTTTTCTTGTTTTCCTTGATTTTGATCTCTAAAAACTTGGTATTTCTAAAAACTAGTGGTTCTATGTTGTAGAGAATTTGATTTCATGCAGTTTTGGCTTTTATCTCGCTTGATTTCGAGTTCGGATGAGGAAGTTATGGCCATGACAAGCTTTTGGAACTTCCATGGCTGAACTTTCTGTTTGGGGACGACAACCTCCATACACCCGGGAGGCCATGCACCCGGGAGGCCATGCTCCCGGGAGGCCATGCGCCGTGAAGTCCTGACAATGCATCCTTTGACTCCGACCGTGTCATGCACGTAGGTTTCCTTTGCGCATGTACTTAAGACGCAACGTGAGTTTTTCCCATGGGCAGATGTGCAGGAAATTCCCATGCGCGGATTTGTGCAAAAAAATTTCATGTGCGAATTTGTGCAAGAAATTCCCATGCGTGGATTTGTGCAAGAAATTCCCATGCGTCGGATTGTCCAGAATTGTCCATACGTCGGATGGTCTAGAATTGTCAATGCACCAGATTGCCCAGAATTGTCTATGCGCCAAATTACCCAGAATTGTCTATGCACCAGAATTATCCAGAATAGCCCATGCTCCGAATATGCCCAGAATTGTCCATGCGCAGATTTGTACTATTTTTGCATGTTTAAGCTGTTTTGTAGCTAGAATCTTGTAAAACTTAAAAGTTGTAGATCTTCGTCTTGGCCTCGAGAATCTTTCTGTCTCACTTTAACTAAAGTTTATATGTGATTAATTGTTTCAATCACCCACGGATGTTCTTGATCTTACTTGTATGTTTTTTTTCCTATACTTGGCCTAAATTGCGACGACCCGACTTGATAAGCTTAAACTTGAACTTGAACATGATAATATGATCCCGTCTTGATAATCTTGCTAGTGGCCCGTCGAGGCACACTCTTGACAAGTATTCTTAATATGACAAGTAAACCTGACATGACATGTATAACCTATAATGCTGTTGCGACAGCTATTCCTGTCTTGCTAGTGTAACTCTTATTTTGACTTCGTGGTTGATTTTTCTAATTGTGATTGTACAAGCTATATGTCTTATCTTGCATTATGTCTAGGACATGGATTTTTAGTTACTATGGTCAGGAATTCATAATAAATCTGACTAGGTTAAACAACTAGAACGATCAAGTAGTTCATATAGAGAGATTTCTAGTTACATGCGATCTCGTTATCCCAGCCAGACCTGTGGACTTGTAGATTGCCGTCGAGTAGGGATATTTTTAGCATACTGTCATGTATTGTACTTCTTATATCCTAAGTACTCAAGTACCACAAAAATGTTGATAACTCTCGTAACTTTTGCCTGGATAGCCTGGATAGTCTGCAGGACTTGTTACTTCATGAATATCTTAACTGCATCTTGTTAGTAACTAGGCATGTGATAACCCTAGTTAGCTAATGATAGCAAGCGGTAGGACTTGATTGGCCATGCCTGAATGATTGTCTCCTGATTAACATGAGAATTATATTCCAACCCTTGTTCTTCCTGATGTAAGCAAGTATGTTCACTTTAACTCTTGTTATTTATGTTATTATCAATATGTTGCTTGTATCAATTCTTTTATTCTTTATATGTTGGTTTTAGTTCATAAGTGGAGCCTTTCTTGTGGTACTTGCTCTTTTTGGGGTCTGACCCAGCTAGTTTTGTATGGCCAGATTTATTAGTGATACCCGAGGATCTAACTGCTTTCCAGCCAGATAGTAAACACCAGGAGTAACCGTGGCAACGAGTGAGTTTCTTTTTTTTCTCTTCCACTCTACTGTAACTTAATCTTTTGAGGTATTTAGTCACCGAGCATGTGTTAGCTCGTGTTGCAACTTTATTTCTGTCTGCCTAAGGGTTGTAACATGATTAGCAAATCCTAAGGTTGATCATGTATAACTTAACTCTTGCTAGTCTTCACATTTTGTATGAGTAGCTTTAAGATAATATGAATATATAATATTTAGGACACCTTACCTTTATATCTCTGATGATCAAATATCTTGTAACATCTATTTGCTTGCTTGAGATTAAGACACTAGACTTGTTCTTGACCATAAGAGGCTGATGGATTGTAGATAAACCCTCATGCATCTAGACAGCCGTGACCGTATTGAGAAGTATGTTGCACTCTAATGTACGCAGCTGGCTGTGTCTGTCCCTCGCTCTCTAGTATTCTGGTTCTAGGACATGACAGCCCCCTTACGACTGATGCTTCAGATGCTATTACCAGGATTGTTGCTGGAGTGGACGAAGACGAACCGACGACTGGGGGTGGCAACCAGCCCGAGACAAATAAAGGAAAGGTCATTACTGGGTTGCCCCGTGAAAGAGAAATAGAGGAGTCAGCTCCGATGTCGAGTCTTACTCATAGCCAGCAACAGTGGACCATGATATTGGCGAGTCCTCCAGGACGGTTCTTGACCAGGGTGAGACTCCCATTGTAGGAGACCCAGCTCCCATTTACGTCCCTTGGGGAACTGTAAATGGGGTGGCCCCGTTAAAGACAATTCCCCCTACGAAACTCAGTTCTGGTACCGTTGGAGATCAGCCCGAGTCGGTAGATACTCCAATCTCGGGGGCACCTCGATTAGAGTCTCCCAGAGAGAGGCTGATCAAGACAGCTCGTTAGCTGGATGTTCGACTGGAGATGTGGCGGTTGCTCCGTCGAGTGTTGGCTTTCAGAAGGCTACATTACTGTCGAGTTCTACTACCTCTAATTTTGCTGCCCGTCCAGCTCCCATAGGATTTTCGATAATGGTGTCCCCAATGACGCCTTAAAGTTCGGCTGAAGCAGATGAATATGTAAAGTTTATCATCAAGGTTTTTTTATAAAATTTTGGAGAGGGGGTATCTATTGTACTAGAGCGAGATCGAACTTTTGTAGTGGATAAGTTATATGTACTTTAGCAGGTAGCCGCCACAGGATTCCACCTAGGCTATAAGGCTATGGCCGAAGACTCGGAGGTATCGGTTGGTGAGTTGGACCACCGTTTGACCAAGCTCCAGGCCCTCCAGAAGAACGATCTCTCCTCCTTGATAGAGGAGGAATGAAGTAGGCTGATGGCTGAACTTTCTGAAGCCAAGTCGTCTTATTCGTCCACCCGAGCCATCTTAGAATATAACTTGGTCAAAGCCAGCACCAAGGAGCATGAACTTGCAGTTGCCGAGGAAACTCAGGTAAATCTACAAGAGATATTGGGTCAACGTGTGGCAAAGATTGATGAGAACATCCATCTGCTCCAGGAATAATGGACTCAACTCATGGCCGAGTCTTAACAGGCGACAGCCAAGCAGGCCACCCTTCGCCATGAGACGGAGGAGTATACTCGGTATGTGGCTAGCCTGATAGAGAAGAAGGCAAATTTGGATGCCAAGTACGTCGAATGTACGGCCCTTGATGATGAGGCAGTGGTGCGTAGTGAAGCTGAGCGTCGGGCTTTAGCGAGTGTTCGATCCCGAACTGAAGCTCTAAAGCACCGTATCGGCGAGCTGCATACCGATTCTTCACTTTTTTCTTTTGTTCTTTTTATTATCTCTTTTTGTTTTTGTTTTGTTCCTTTGAAATGTAGTCCTTTCCTCCTTTTTATGAAAAAGAAATAAAGACTTTTATGTGCTCTTTCTTGTCATGGACTTTTATGAAAATTTTGTGGACTTAGCATATTAACGCACCTTGGTTTAGCCACATATGGTAAGTTGAGATAATGGTAGAAATTTGACGGGTAGGCATGTTTACTCAGAGGTAATATGGACTTGGTAAATATGAGATTTGTAGTAGAGTTCTTTTACTCAGAGGTTATACTAATATGGTAAGATCGAACTCTATATGGACATAGGGAATAACTCAAAGGTGATATGGACTTGGATGTTATATGTCAGGAGTATAGCGACACAGAGGTTGCAAGGTGAGAATGTTTACTCAGAGGTAGTATGGATGTGGTAGACTTTCATTAAAGTCACCTTACTCAGAGGTTATGAGAACGTGGTAGGACAGAACTCTGTATGTTCGTAGAAGTCAATACATAGGTAATGTGGACATGGATGTCTTCTACTAAGGAAATAACAAGGGAATGTCTTAGAGCAACTGGGTTACAGAGACATATGGCGATCGGTATACATATTTGCGATCTAGTTAGGGATTATAGAATTGATATATTTAAGGGCAAAACAAGCCCGTAGATTATTTTATGGATATTTGCTGGGGATGCGAAATACAGAAATACATGCTGTTAGGTTTTAAACATAGTATTTCATGAGAAACTTGCCGTTGATCGGCATCATAAACAAATCTCTATTGGATTTTGCGAGTCGGTAAGCAGCGTTAGAGTACACTCCATAACGAAGGGACCCTCCCACTTGGGTTCAAATCTTCCAGATGATTTGTGGGTCATCACCATTAGCGTTCTAACTGACACGACAAGGTCACCCACTTAGAATGTTTTTTCTTTAACCTTTTTGTTAAAGGCTCCAGAAATGCGAGCCTGATAGCGCTCAATGTGCTATTGAGCCAGGAGATTTTTTTTGTCAAGCACCTCCAGCTCCTGTAATCGACAATATTGATTATCCTCATCTGTTAGCTGATTCATGATGGATACTCATAGAGAGGGGATCTGGACTTCGAATGGAAGGGCTACTTCACTTCCGTACACTAGAGAAAATGGTGTGCTACCCGGTTGAGTCCGGACCGTTGTACGGTAAGTCCAAAGGCACTCGCCTAACTTTTCGTCCTAGTTGCGTTTGTTAGACGACACGACTTTTTTGAGGAGTTTGACGATTGTCTTGTTAAAGGCTTCAGCCAATCCATTTGTCGTCGGATTGTAGGTAGTTGATGCCATATTTTGAATACGGTTCTTATCGCAGAATCTGCTGAACGCATGACTTATGAATTATAGACCGTTATCGTAGATGATCCTCCAGGGTATCTCGAAACAGTAGATAGCATGGTGCTTAATGAAGATGAACATATCTGAGCTCTTCACCTCAGAAAAAGGTACTGCTTTTGCCTACTTGGAGAAGTAGTCGGTGATTGCCAGAATAAAGTGGTGCCCTCTAGAGGATAGAGGAGTGATTGGTCCCACTATGTCCATATCCTAGGCTTCAAATGGCTAAGATGTGATTGTAGGATGTAGGAACTCTGAAGGTCGATAAATAAAGTCAGCTTTTACCTACTTGGAGAAGTAGTAGGTGATTGCCAGAATAAAGCGGTGCCCTCTAGAGGATGGAGGAGTGATTGGTCCCACTTTGTCCATACCCTAGGCTTCAAATGTCTAAGATACGATCGTAGGATGTAGGAACTCTGAAGGTCGATGAATAAAGTCATCATGTAACTGGCATGCTCGGTATTTCTTGGCGTATTCGACAGTGTCTACCATCATGGTAGGCCAGTAATAACCCATGCGGCGGAGTCAGTCTTGTAGCTTAAGACCGAGTTGGTAGGCTCCACAGGTACCATCATTGGCTTCTCAGAGAGCTTTCATCGCTTCTTCATTTAATAAACATCCGAGAAGAAGTCTATCGTATGATCGGCGATTGAGATCTTGGTTGCCGTATCATAGTAGAATCAGAGAGAGCGTCTTCCCACGGACACGACTTCCTTCGGGTCGTCCGGGAGGATTCCGTAGACTATGTAGTCTATGAACGAGAATCCCCAATCTCGAACGTTGATCTTAGTGACTGTTTACAGAAAGAGGTTCAGACCCATGCATAAGTTGTTCTTGGACACACCAGTTCTTGGCCAATCATTGTTACAGAGTGTCAGGTCCTGACGGGGGCTGCTAGGTAGGTAGCGAGGCCATCCAGAGCGTCGGCTTCTAGATTTTTTAACCGAGGCACATATTCTATGAAGAATATGGTAAAAGTGGAGATGATGTCCAGGGCTGCCTTCTAGTAGAGAAGTAGGTCTTCATGACGGACCGTGTACTGTCTTCGAACCTGGTTGACTACAAATTTCGAATCACCATAGGACTCAAGATAGTCAACCCCTAGTTGTTTTGCCAACTAGAGTCTGATGATAAGAGTATTGTACTCCGCCACATTGTTGGAGCACGATTTCGTAAGAAAATAACCACGTTGGATAACTAGGTTGTCTAGAGAAACCAAGACTACCCCTACTCCTACGATGATTTGACCTTTAGGGCCTGTTCTTAAGGTGCCGTCGAAGAACATCCTCCAAACGAAGTCCTTTTCGATGAAATTAGACTCTAACACCTCATCCGAAATGTCATCATAGAGTTTTGATGTTTTTGATATCGGATGTTCAGCTAGGAAGTCGGCCAGTACTTGGCCCTTAATATCTTTTTGTGGAACAAATACCATATCATATGGTGACAGCAGTATTACCTATGTAGTTCGAGAGTTTAGTGCTCGTGGTTTCGTCATCAACACTCTGAGTGGCTTAAGCCGAAAGATAACGTGGATCGTCTGACTCGTCACATACTGGCGAGTCTTTTATATAGCAAAGACCAAAGCTAGGCATTCCTTCTCAACGGGTTGTACCGATGTTCGTGTAGGAATAATGACACCTCTAGAGGGGGGTGAATAGAGTGCAGCAGAGAATATTTAGCAATTAAAAATTTAACTCTAAGCAGGTGAAGCAATATAATTTATAATAATTGCAAGTAAGTTAGTAAAATTAGGGCAAGAAAGCAATACACAAAAACAACAGATTTATACTAGTTTCCCTTTGTGAGGACTAGTCCAGTCTCGAGTACTCAACCCGATGTTTGAATCCACTATTTGAAATAGAGATTACACCACGAGTTTTTCCCTGAAGAACATGCCAACTTCACGACCGTCATGTTTTTATCCGAAGCCTACGAAAAAACTTTAACACCTTTCTGAAGAAAGCTTTTATACGCCAAGCTTGTACAACTCAAAACTCCTACTCGAAAACCACCGACACTTAAAAGAATAGAGTTAGCTTGGAGAAAAGCTTTGGAAATTGAATAGAAAGCTTAGAAATAGATAGAGAAGATGAAGATTGAATCTTTATTTAGAAATAAAAATTTCTTCTCTATTTATAGGTTTTTCTAGGACAGAGTTCGGGCAGAACTCGGTACCCTAATGTTCAAAATTTAAACGTCGGAGATCCACAAGAATAGGTAAAGCTTCTGACCAGGAGTGAATTCCTGATCGAGTTTGGTCCGAGTTCGGGCAGAACTCTGGCTGAGTCTGGTTAGCCTAATTCTAGGACAGTTTTTGGTTTTTGGATCTGGTTTGGTTTAGGATCAAATCAGGAATTGGTTTGGTTTGGTTTAGGAATGAATCAAGATGGATTTGGTTTAGGATAGACTTTTAATTGCCAGTGATCCCGATTCACAAATAATCTAGACTCAATAAAATAGAAAAATACAGAATAAATATAAAATCTCAGAGACGATGCAATCTGCATTCTTTGTTTCTTTTTTTATATCGAGATCGAAGTTTTAAGATACTTATCGAAATTGGTTGGACTATGGCTAAATGTGCCAACAATCTCCCCTATTTTGATAATGTGACAAAACTACGATTGATACTTAAAGAAAAGTTCAACTTGAACTGTAAGTAGACTTGATGAGTACGGAATGTACAGTAGTAGCTTTTTGTCCGTCAAAAATGGTACAATATAATGCTCAATGCTCCCCCGTAGTGTACGATCAAGTCTTATTACTCCTCCGTAATAAAACATTCTGCTGAATCTGTATCTGTAGAGTCTAAACAAGAATTCTTTCAAACCAAATTAGTAATATAGTAAATAATCATCAAAAATTGTAAGTTGTATCCAAGATGAATGCAATCTCTTACTCCCCTATTTTGTTATAATAGCAATGGTAGAGTAATAAAACCACAAAGTATAATAGAAGACATGCATGGAATAATGGAAATACTAGCATAAACTAAAAAAAGTTTTGCATACATCACACAGAAAAAAAATCATAACTGATAATGCTTGAAAGAAGCATTTATCACTCATAAATGCCAACTAAAATAAAGTCAAAACATAACAAAATCACTGAACTATCACGAGGAATAACAAATCCTCAACTATCATCCTCATCATCATCAGCTGCAGCACTAGAAGGACCGGTTTCAGCAGACCGGCTGGGGTCATATCGAGCAGCCGCAGGGTCAATGTAACACTGTGCCTCACGGTCATCAATGCGATAGCCAAGCCGGGTCGGATTACGAACCATAGGAATGGGGCCAATAGGGTTGTGAGTAAGGCTATACGACAAATCATGAACTGTGTTCGAGATGGCCTAGGGCTGAAGGGTAGTACGGAAATTCATAGCCCGAAACTGATCCAGCATGAGAGTCTAAAGGGACTCAAGAGTAACACCGGCAGTAGGATGAGTAGCCTGAAAATCAGTGAAGTGGGAGTGACTACAGGAGGTGGAACCTGTGCAGGCTGAGCTGGGCGACGATGCTCATGAAGATAGGTAGGAGCAGCATCCTCAGCACAATCCTCAAGACTGACCTCAAAATATTGAAAGATGATAGGGAGGTACATCGCGTATAGAAGGCATCGCGAGGAAGTCTTACGACAATGTTCCGTAGCGGAGATGATAGTCTTGGGAAGACTAAAAGAAACATGAAAGTGAAGATGATAAATCGCTGAGAGTTCCAGGTAGGAAATCTTATCCGTGGCAGTGTTCTTAGGAAGGATAGTGGAGAACACCATGCGATGGAGATCATATAAGTTGTTGTTCATATGTCTAGGGCGAAGAGTGCCATGAGGTCGAGGATTTGGTTCACAGAGCGAATCACGGAGGGAATCAAAAGTTGTCCCCTCGGTGTTTGCCATTGATCGTTGTAGAGTAGAACAATTTTATAGAAGGACTGAACTTGACTCACAATTACAAACTCGCTTGTGCAAAAGAGAGCCTAGGAACAAAACCTAGGAAAAGCAATCTAAGTACAATTGTTTAGTTTTGATTCTGGAGGGTGACGGTAGAGGCTCGGGAAAGTGCTATCAACTCTGCCTTACTCCTTGGACGATCGAACACAACCTCGACTCCGGTAAAGAAATGCTCTCTGAAGACACGAAGGGAAGAGTCTGCTTCTGAGCTTTGTATGCTTTTCTATGCGTCTCTCTGTGTGTGTGTGTCTCTGTGTGCAAGGGAATAACACCTTGCTATTTATAAGAATTCATGAGGGATGGGATGTACGGCCATGTGGCAAATTTCGGGCCATATAGTTGTAACTGTGACTTGAGACTCCGTTTATAATAGACAACTGGGGATTGGTTAGATTGATCATGATCTGTTTGTTACAGTAAATCTGAACTGTTAAGACTTGGTTAATCTCTGCCACGTGTCTCAACTACTATTCTGTGGCGAACCGCATAAAGGATGTATTCTGGCCGAGCTGTATAGGACTGTCTCATAACCGAGCCGTATGAAGAATGTCTCATGACCGAACCGCATGAAGGAGGTCTCATGACCGAACCACATGAAGGACGTCTCATAATCGAGCCGCATGAAGAATGTCTCATGACCGAGCCACATAAAGGACGTCCCATAATCGAGCCGCATAAAGGACGTCTCATAACCGAGCCGCATAAAGAATATCTCATGACTGAGCCGCATGAAGGGTTTCCTTTGGTTCGTGAACTGTGCTGGATATCATGATGATTTTTTTCGTCTTTTTAGGAGCACGTCAGGCCTGTCATCTTTATCAGAGCTGTCATTTTTGTGTCAGAGTAATTATGGCCAGCTACATAAGGTAACATTTAATGCTTAGGCTGATTTCGAACCGCATAAGGCTCCCCGTTGTTTTTAGGCCGCATGAGGCTTTCTGGGTTTTGAGCCACATGAGGCTCCATGTTTATTTCGAACCGCATAAGGTTCTCCGTTGCTTTTGGGCCACATAAAGCTTTCTGGGTTTTGTGCCGCATGAAGCCTTCTGGGTTTTGAGCCGCATGAAGCCTTCTGGGTTTTGGGCCTCATGAAGCCTTCTGGGTTTTGAGCCGCGTGAAGCCTTTTGGGTTTTGAGGCACATGAGGCTCCATGTTGATTTTGAGCCGCATAGAAAATCCCCTTCTTTTCCATGCTTCTACAAGACCCCCTTTAAAGTTTTCAATTTGTAAAATTGAAATACTTTGAATAAGAAGCATGGGTATGTCCTAGGAAGCATCGAGACCGCATAAGCTCTTCATGCCGCATAAGCTTCTCTGACCGCATACTAGTTTCGTGCCACATGGGCATTCTATCACTTCGGCATTAATTGTTTTTGATTTGCTTTGATGATTTGGAGCCGTCTTTTGGATAGAATCCCAAGAGTCGCCTATATCCTTCGGCCAGCACAAAATCCGAAGCGGCGTCTATCGCTCTATGCTCCTTTGTCAGCCTATAAATACGAGAAGCTTGAGGAGTGAGATTCCTTCTTTATTTTTTCAAACTTTCCATCACCCTAGTCGCCGTTTCTCCTCTTCTCTCGATCGACCATGGCTCCCAAAGCTTCTTTCAGTGCTGCAACGAAGGGCAAAGGGCTTGCTTCCTCGTTGATTACGGCAAGCTCGATCCACCCCGACGTTCATCGTCCTATTAGTGGTAAGAGCGATAGGAAGAAACTGCATTAATCCAAACCCTAAATATAATGGCTATGTCGTATATTTTATGTGCGAGCCCTTCTCTGTTATGCTTCGACATAGTTGATGCTCTTTTCGTCTTCACTGAACTGCTCAAGTTCTGTGTGATGAATCTGCATGAGCTGTGCCGTATGGGCCGCATAAATGTCTCATAACTGAGCCGTATGGGGTATGTTTCATGTCTGAGCTGCATGAGAGATGTCTCAAGACTGAGCCGTATGGGAGATGCTTTATGACCGAGCCGTACGAGAGATGCTTCATGACTGAGCTGCATGAGAGATGCTTTATGACCGAACCGCATGAGAGATGTCTCATGAGTGAGCCACATGAGAGATGTTTCATGACCGAGCCGTATGAGAGATGTCTCATGACTGAGCCGCATGAGAGATGTCTCGAGCCGCTTGAGAGATGTCTCATGACTGAGCCGCATGAGAGATGCTTTATGATCGAACTGCATAAAGGATTTCCCATGACCGCATAAGCACTTTATGGACTGGGCCGCATGAACGCCCACCTAACAAAGCCGCATAAGCTCGAAAAGCATTAAGTGGTTTTCTCTTGGCTATCTCCTAACTTCTTTCTTCTTTCCTTTTCAGTGAAGCTGCCGATCAATCCCTCGGGGGAGCTCTTGGTAGGTCAGGCTCAATCTGCCTTGGGTGTGAGGTTCAACCAGGTGGTCGAATATATGTCAGCCCAAATTATTCAAAATCAATCCGAGGACATGCTGAGAGTCATCAGCAACCAATCTTTCTTCTACCTCTTGGGCATGATGAACTCGAGAAAATTTGGGGCACGCATCTGAAACCCTCATTCTTCTTTGGGGATGCCTTAACTGTAAAGAACTCCAGCATTCTAGATTTATATGAAAGTTGGAGTTTTTTTCCAATGGGATGGCGATTCATATTCCTCAGATGGAACGTTATTTCCCGCTATCCTGGTTTAATATGCTGCCAATTGACAGAAAAATGGTAAACTCCCTAACTCCAAGCCAGCAGAGAATCTTCGTGGGTGATATTCATTACAACAAAACATCGAGGTCGGTAGTCGCGGGCAAGATACCGGTCAGCCGTTCTGTGATCAGGTTGGCCCCGGGCAGTTTCTGCAGGGTCCCAATTTTAGGTTATCCCAAGCTGATACTTTTATAAACCAGATTGCTCAAAAGGGGTCCTACCCTACTGGTCGGCTGTCACTACTGAACTGGATGAACCCCTCCCCTCCATGGATCAATTTGACCTTGTGGATCTTGCGGACATATCGGGAACTCCTGCACGAGATTGGTCTTTATCATGCCATACGGGACACTTGTTATGGTCTACCCATAAACAAGAAGCTGTTCATGGCTCTTGTCGAGATGTACAACCATCGCACGGGGACCTTTTTCACACCTGGAGGGGAAATAGGACTCACTCTCCATAAGATGCGTGAAGTCTCCAAGCTGTCCTGGGGAGATGAAGTTTTTGAGGCGTATACCCCTGCAAATGAAGAATTTGAGGAATTGAAGCGGCGGTTTCCGGGTTTTGTAGCTGTTTACCAGGAATTGCTATGTCACCATAGCACGTGCCAACAAATGTCGAAGAAGAAGAACGATAGCTCAGAAGGGAACCTTCCTCACACCAAGACCTGGCTCAGCTACCTGTTTGAACTCGGTGCCTCAGGCCGGGTTTCCCCTCAGAGTCCTCGAACCCGGGAGGCGGTGTACAATTATGTGTTGAATGCCAAGAGGATTAAAACTACGGGTGATAAATTCGAGAGCTAATCTGATACATTTAGTTACTTTTATCAAGATACCCAGAGGATGTCTGATAAGTCCTTCCTGGCAGAATTTTTGATGCTGTGACTGCAGAATTGTGTAGTTTCGGGAGGAGCTTGTACTATTGAAAGAATCAGCCATAACTTGATCCTTCCCACTGTGAAGCTGTTCTTTGGAGGTAGGCTAGCTCTACTCCCCGCCATGGTATGCAGCATATATCGTAGCCTCCGTACTTTCTCGTCCAAAGTCATTGCTCGTGATACGGCGAAGGATTTTGAACGAATCGAGCTGCCCTATCATTATCTGATGGGGTGGCTGTTAATGCATTGCCCGTCTTTGATGAGGCCTGGCCCAGAGGACGACGTGACTGCTGATGATGTCTTCATCTACCAGTATCGCCGTATGCCCTGGGAGTATACTACCATGCCAGCTTGTCGGATGGCGCTGGCGCTAGTGGACAGATATTCCTTCTTCGTGTCTGTTCCTCATTTTACCGACGAAGAAGTGAGAGGCATATATCTTGATGGTGTTGCTTTTTCCAATTTCTTATCCGAGAAGATGCTCTTCTGGTTGCAGAACATCCGCCCTGCACATCTGGTGTATCGTAATCGTAATTCCGTCTTTTGGAGCCTTACTTACCCAGTCGATTCTCTCGACAATTTGGGTATAGTCAAATGTTCTTGGACAACCCCAGCTCATGTCTGTGTTTCGAGGGTAGCGTTCTAGATGGCATCCGGGCTTGGCATTATTATTGCGCAATTCATACCCGTGCCAGCTTCTCCGTACCCGATGCTAGAGAGTCGGGGCATATTTTGTACATAGCGGCCCTGTACCATGTCATGGTAAATAAGCCTCCTAATGATTTTGACCCAAGTACCAGCTTTATTACTGGTACTGGTTTGGAGGAGAAGCCAAAAGAGTCCCAAACGAGGACCAAGAAGTGGAATACAGTTGAGGTGTCTGACTCAGAGTCTATTAACGTGGACAAGAAGGATGACCCTGATAACCTGCTTCCTCCTGCAGGCGATTCGGTGGCAGATCCGCCCCTGCTCTGCCTAGTCCTTCACATAAACGAAGCAGGCATGAGTCATCTATCGTCGACAGAACTCGTTCTAAAAAACGGGCCGCGGTCAAGCCTCGTGCGCCGAGCAATAGGGAGAGAAGTGATGACGTCGAAGCCGTTTCAGAGGTGAATCGAGTTACGACCATCCTTTTTAGTTCTTCTTTTCTGAAATATAATCTAATCATCATTTTTTCCCTCTTTGTAGGCGTCAGAAGAAGTGAACTCCCCAGAACCGGCTATCACCTCTGAGGTTGACCCTGTTATAACCGCCTTAATTGGTGTTATGAATGCCGAGCTTCCTTCTACCACGGTCGTCCCGACGACGGCTGAGATTCCTCTTGCTACTGACATCTCAACCAGGGATGATGTGGGCTTTATTGGACTAATCCCTAAGGTTACTGAACCTCGGCCGGTTGATACCAACCCAGTTGTATCCACTTTCGGGGCGGCTGGGGCAGAGGAAGCAGCTGCAAGTGGTTTAGGTGTTGCCGCTGAAGAGGATATGGCGGCTGTGAGTGAGCCTCAGCCTCAGCGACCCTCCGCTGGTAAGCTATGTCATGTCTTGACTAGTGAGGAGGTTCATTTGCTCTATCTTTATATCCTTCGGATTAAGTTGATCGATGGTTAATTCGGACATATAGGTCCTACTCCTTCACAGTCGACAACGGACATCCTCGCGGGAGAAGTTTCCAGGGGAGATCTAGTGGAAGGAAGTATGCCTCTTCCTCCTCTAGCTCAGATCGAGGGACCTCTTGCCGGGTCGAGTTCAGGAGGACAAGTAGTGGGACTGCCGGGGTGGAGAGAAATGGTCCCTGCACCCTCCTCGGTTAATGTGGCTTTATCATCGGAGGTCGATCTTTCTGTACTGCCAAGTCTTCGAATCCTTCGGGCTGCGGAAGAGGAGATGACTATTGTTCAGGCGTCTTATCGCTCGAAACTTGCATCCCTAGTGATAGGGGCATCAAGTTCTGGTACATCCTTTTTGCAACCGTCTTCAACTCTCTCGGTTACTCTTCCTTTAACACCGTCCTCTTCGGAAGTTCTGGACGAATTGTCGAAGGACATGATTGAGAGTTTCTACCGCCATTTGAAACAAGGGATCGAAGCTGCCCTGGAAAGGGGGACATCTTTCGTACTGGCTCGTCAATGTGCCCGCGGTCAAATTGAACGTCTCAGAAGACTCCCTGGCGGGATAGGGATAGTCGACCTCTTGGAGGCCAAATTAGTAGAAGCTGATAAGCTCGTGGCTCAGTTTCAAGGGCTGCGGCAACTTAATATGTCTTTGGCAATAGATTAGGAGCGCCTTCCTTATAACAACCATGAAAAAGGTAAAGACGGTACTGGATACGTCCAAGCCTGCTCTAGTGAAGGACCTTCAAGATCTGTCTCTGAGGTATGATCAACTAAGCTATAGAGGAGAGGACTGTTTAGCTCGGGAAGAGGCCGTATCTCGTATGATAGCCGATACCAATGAACAGATCCTCCAATTTCCGATAAAGTTGGCTTCTTTAGAATCTGACCTCCAGGCCTCCCGCAAAGATAAGGAATTAATTTGCCGGAAGACTGACCAGGTCACCCGAACCTCTGCTGCCCTGGAGTGTGCGCTGAAGAAACTTGAAGACTGTTGGCAGGCTCATCCGCATCTAGAGGATGCAGAAAAGTTTACTGAAGAGGCCGAGCGCCGGGCCACACTGACGATTGAGCGGTCGACAACCAAGCTAAAGGACCGGCTCAGAGAACTATGTATCGCCGAACCATAATCGGATTTTTCTCTCTTTTATTATTATGTCCCTCCATTTTTATGTAGCACTTTTGACTTTAAATGAATGAATAGGTTTACCCCATCCTTTATTTGTGGTATTTGTTGTGTTTGTACAGTATCTTTGGTGTTATGGTACTTGCCCCACTGGAGGACTTTCTGTGGACCTATTACCCTTAGCATACCTTGCTTTTAGGTATGGATAATAAGTTCGATAGAGAAACCCAGCATATTTACTTGAATGTGGTAAACATGAAGTTTGATGATAGAACCTTCCTACTCAGAGGTACTGAGGACATAGTAGGGGTGGGCTCAATATAGATACCTAGAACAACTCCATGGTATGGTGGACATGGAAGTTCTTAGTATTGGGCGAAAGAATGCTATGGAACAACTGGGCTCCATGGGCATGTGATGGTGAGGAAAGAGGTGCATGCACCAGAGGACCTAGTACAACATTTTTGGTCAGTTGCGGATATTTGTGGTCAACTGTGGACATTTGTGGGCTTACTATCCTTGGCATACCCTGGTTTTGGGTACGGATAATAAGTCGAGAGAAGACCAACATACTTACTCAGAGATAATGAGGACGTGGTAAATATCGGGGTTTTACAATGGAGTCTTCCTGCTCATAGGTAATAAGGACGTGGTAGGAGTAGACTCACAGAAGGATACATAGAACAACTCAGAGGTAATATGGACGTGGAAGTTCTACGTAAGGGGTTTTTTGTTTGTGATGGAAAAGAAACAACTCAAAGGTGGCATTGATATGGTTGTTTCGAGAATTTTGTGTACCTGTTACCCTCTTTTATGCACTGAAAGCGCGGGTAGCAGATTCTGAGGAAAATACTTTCTTAGGGAGGAAGTTCAGAGGTATGATCATACATGACTTGTTGTCCAGAAGATGAATTTATTTGGGGTAACCAGAGTGTAAGTTTAGCGGTACTTAAGGGTACATAACTCAATAATTCGGTTGATACGGAGGGTGTCATTTAGACATAATATTTCTTCAGGAACTTACTGTTGATGGGCATCATGAGCAAGTCTCCGTTTTGCTTTGCGAGATGGTATGCACCATTGGAGAATACAGCCTCAATGATAAATAGGCCTTCCCACTTGGGTTGGAACTTGCCGGCGGTTTTATGAGTCATAACCATCGGCCTACGAACTGCCAAAACGAGATCGCCTACTTGGAATGTTCTTAGTTTGACCTTTTTGTTGAAGGCTCCAGAGTTACGTGCTTGATAAATCTCAATTTGTTGTTGAGCTAGCAGGCGCTTCTCATCTAAGGCCTCCAATTCATGTAGCCGACGACAGTAATTATCATCTGACGTTAGTCGGTAAGTAAGGACGACGCGGAGCGAGAGGATTTGAGTTTCCAATGGGAGAACTGTCTCACTTCCGTATACCAAAGAGAATGGTGTGTTCCCAGTGGCTGTCCGGACTGTAGTACGGTACGCCCATAAGCATTCGCCAAGCTTTTCATTTCAGTCGTGTTTGTTTGAGGACATAAACTTTTTGAGAAGCTTGATTATGGTTTTATTGAATGCTTCAGCCAGACCATTAGCCGCCGGGTTGTATGGTGTTGAAGCAACATTCTGAATTCGATGTTTGTCGCAAAACCGATAGAAGGCGTGGCTTGCAAACTGCGGACCATTGTCGTGGATGATCCTTCGAGGTAGTCCAAAGCGATAGATGACGTGATGCTTGACGAAGTTGATCACGTTTGATGTCTTCACTTCTGCAAGCGGAACAGCTTTCGCCTATTTGGAGAAGTAGTCTGTAATTGTGAGTATAAAGCAGTGTCCTCTGGATGAAGACGAGGTGATTGGACTAATAATATCCATTCCCCATGTCTCAAATGGCCAGGATACGACCGTCGGATGTAGAAATTCGGATGGTTAATGTATAAAATTTGCGTGGACCTAACAAGCTTTACACTTTCTTGCATAGTCTATCGCATCTGCTACCATCGTAGGCCAGTAATAGCCCATCCGGCGAAGACAGTCTTGTAATTTAGGGCCAGGCTGATGAGCCCCGCAAACACCGTCGTGAGCTTCACGTACGGCTTCTTTGGCTTTCGTATTTGACAAACATCGGAGTAGTAATCCATCATAGGATCGCCGATACAGCATTTTTGTCTCTGTATCGTAGAAGAATCGAAGAGAACGTCTTCTAATAGAAGTGTCTTCTTTTGGATTTTTCGGCAGGATACCATAAACAACGAAGTCAATAAATGGAAGTTTCTAGTCCTGTGTTTCGTCGACCGTCAGGGCAGAATAACTCACAGCAAATTGCATGTTGTTCTTAGGACAAATCAATTCATAGGCTATTACGTCAACCAAATGATAAGCATGATTTGGAACTGCCAGGAAAGCGGCAAGGCCCGCTAGGGCATCGACTTCAATGTTCTGGAATCTAAGAACATGTTCTATAACGAACCCTTCCAAGGACGTAATGATGGCGATTGATATTTGATGATAGGTGATCATGTCTTTATGGCGAACTTCATATGAACCCCGAATCTGATTAACGCTTAACTGTGAATCGCCATATGCTTCCAGGTACTCTAGCCCCAGTTCCTTTGCAAGTCAGAGGCCGATAACCAAGGTGTTGTACTCGGCCATGTTGTTTGAACAAGGTTCCGTGAGGGAGTATGCCCGATTGATCACCAATCCAGAGAAAGAAATTAGTACCACTCCGACTCCAACGACGATATTGCCCTTGGGCCCGGTTCTTGAAGCACCGTCGAAGAACATTCGCCAAACGGTATCATGGGAAGCCATATATTGAATTGGCAACCTCGTCTAGAATCTCTTTATATACTCTGGTTGCCTCCGAACCTGGATGTACAGCTAAAAAGTCTGCCAAAGCTTGACCTTTAACAGCCTTATGCGGGACGAAGATCATATCGTAGGGGGACAATAATATCGCCCAGGTAGCGAGGCGAGAGCTGAGTGCACCTGGTTTGGTCATGAGGACCCTGAGGGGTTTGACTCATGATATAACATGGATGGTCTGTCCTGTAACATAGTGTCGTGTCTTCTGAATGGCGAACACCAAAGCGAGGTACTCCTTCTCCACGGCGGTGTATCTATGCTCAGGCCCTATCATCATTTGACTGAGGTAATAGATAGCTTGTTCATGTCCCGCATCATTGTTTTGTGCTAGTAGAGCACCGAGGGAATGCTCCATCGCTCGTACATAAAGCAAAAATGGCTTTCCAGCAACCGGGGCCACCAGGACTGGAGGTTTCGACAGATATTCTTTAATATTGTCAAAGGCCCGTTGGCACTCTTCATCCCATATGAAGGAGATGACTTTCTTCATGAGCTGTGTGGATGGTTGACATCGTCTGGAGAGGTTAGAGATAAACCTCCTGATATAAGCTAGTCTTCCTTGAAGGCCTCTGAGCTCACGGAGATTTCTCGGGGGACCCATCTCCATGATTGCCTTTATTTTCTCATGGTCTATATGGATACCCTAGGAGGTAATGAAAAAACCCAAAAATTTCCTACTGGATACGCCCAAGAAGGATTTGGTAGGATTCATCTTTAAATTGTGTGCTCGCATCAGGTCGAATACTGTCCTCAGATCGTGCAGATGATCTTCCTTAGAGCAGCTTTTAACGAAGATGTCGTCGACGTAACATTCCACTGTCTTACGTAGGTGGTCTCTGAAGATGATACTCATGGCTCGTTGATATATGGCGTCGGCATTCTTTAAGCCAAAGGGCATGACTGTGTAGCAGTACACGCTAATCGACGTTCGGAATAATGTATGCTTTTCATCGTCAGAAAACATCTTGATTTGATTATATCCTAAGAAGCCATCCATGAATGACATGTGCTCAAAGCCACATGTGTTGTCAATCATTATGTCCGTAATAGGAAGTGGGTACTCATCTTTAGGACATGCTTCGTTTAGATTCCGGAAGTCGATGCGAATTCAGATCTTTCCATTCTTCTTGAGGACCGGTACTATGATGGCTACCCAGTCTGGATGTTGTTCCTCATGGATGAAGCTGCTGGCTATTAGTTTGTTGACCTCAACTTTGATATAATTAATGATGTCTGGGCGGAACCGTCATTGTTGTTGCTTGACCGGTTTTGCGTTCGGATGAATGTTGAGCTTATAGAGTCTAATCTCGGGGTTTAGCCCTGGCATGTCTTCATAACTCCAGGCGAACACGTCCATATACTCTCTGACGAGTTGTAATAGCGACTCCCGCTCTTCGTCTGTCAGACTTTTGCTAACGAAGATTGGCTTTGGAGAGGATTCATTGCCGAGGTCAACTTCCATAACCTCATCTTCGGTAGGGGATCTCTTTGTTCAAAACATTTCTCCCATTGCGCATCTAGTTGTTGGACCCAAGGCTCTAACTCAAGAAGTTCGGGTATGTCTTCATCTTCTTCGTAGGTATCAGCAAATGCCATATTGACAGACTAAGCTTGCCTGAGTACGTCTCCGATGCTGACATCTGAATCGGAAGTGGGTGATCTGGTCGACTGAGAATGTCATTCGCATTCCTCATCCGAGCTCTCGGGAGTTGTTGCAGGTGTAACATAGCCTAGACAATGTCTGGTCTTGTTGTAATAATCCTATGGTTTTCCAGCCGGGACTGGCAATTTCAAAGGTAATCGTCGGCCGGTGCCGTGGTTCAAGCCTGGTATAGTCTTCATATCATATCCCTGTTTTTGTATGAGGTACTTAGATCGGAAACTATATAGATAAAGCGACAGTCTTTCGGTGCCGGGCTCAAAATCGACTTCTTCTGGCCTGAAGGACTGTTGGTCATTCTTTCTGCCGAAGATGATTGGATGATCCTCTTCCGCGACTATAAAGCAAGCACCTTTCACGGGAGTAAGTTGGTTCATGGTATAAACATTTGTCACTTGTGTGTGTAAGTTGATGCCCATAGCGTGTTCCATAGCATATATTGTACGAAGCTTGTTAAGCTCGAGGTAGTTTAAAGATAACCCTTTATTGATAAAATAAGGTATCTTCTCTGGCAGTATTATATCATCGACAGAAGGAACATCAGTGTGCGCAGCCACATATTTGGCTAGCTCTAGCTCCTCTTCAGCCACTCCCTGCATTATTAAAGATTGGAAGGATGACCTGGGCAGCTTGATCTTCAAGGGTTCCACTGGTGGTGCTGGACGTGGGGTCGTTGGCTCACTAGCAGTCCTTGGATCAATGTTGGGCTGTCGATTTGTCCTGGGGAGACGAATGACCATTGGCTTAACAGAAGGTTTTATCTCTTCTGATTGTTGTTGGCCGGCTCTTGGCAGTCTGATTGTCATTGGCTCCATAATAGGTCTTGGTCCTTGGCTAGACCTTGGGAGTCGGATAACCATTTGCTCCTTTTGTGCAGTGAGCACCGGTAGACCGGTTACTTCTTTACGCAGAGTGGCTATAAGAGGTGCAGCTCTGCCTGGTTTATGGGCCTGGAGATGGATCTTCAGAGGTTCTTCTGATCCCATTGTAGCCTCTATTTGATCTTGAGCATTCTCTTCAACCAGGTGCTTCTTCGATTTCTCGTACAAGCAGGCATCCGAATAGTAGGATTCAACCCCTTTGAAGGGATCGACGTCGACGAATTCCGTTCGTACGAAGCTGTGTTTGTCAATATATTTGAAGCACTGGTGCAATATGGAGGGCACGATCATATAATCGTGTATCCAAGGATGCTCCAGGAGAATATTATAGGACGTATCTGCGTCTATGACGTAGCAAGTCACTTCCGACTGGAGGTCACCAATTTAATATTTCATGCGAATCTTCCTAATAGGATAGCTTCTCCCTGAATTGATACCGCTGATGGCGGTGTCGGTAGGTGTTAGCCGATGCATAGGGATGCGCAGGAGGTGAAGCAAGCCCTTCGGAATGATGTTTATTGAAGAACCGGGATCAATGTGCATCCAATCTACTTTGATGTCATCGATGTATCCAGTGTGATACAGAGGACGATTGTGCAGGTTGGTCTTGATGAGCATATCCTGCTGTTGGGCATTGCACATATACAATTACTGTTCTAGAAATCTGTTGGCGAGCTCTCCCATGTAAGCTTGACCTGAGCCAAATAAGCGTCAGCATTCTAGAGTGCTTCGCTCAGTGCGATGCGAATATCCTTGGAGAGCCTCAAGAGCTCATATAATGACAATTTTATTGGTGTGTTGGCCAATTGTGCCAGCATATCAAAATTGTAAGGCCTCTCCAGCCTCTGAGGTACGTCTTTGCGGAGAGGCTTATCGAAGCGGGTCTCCTTTGGCTTAGGCTTGTCGACCGGTGGAGGTTGAGAAGGTCCTGGGGCATCAGCAGTGGCTAGCTGACGATCTTCAGTCGAGTTTCCCGGTATGGGTTGAGATTGTGCACCGAACCGGGTGATGACAGCTGTTGCTTCTTCGGTTCCTGCTGAAATTGTATGGCAAGACTTAGCCTTTCCGTCCTTCTTCTTGCCGGTAGAGGATCATGCTGACTGGGTTACTTCGGGCACCAAGTCCGGGTGGACCCACAAGACCTCCCCTCGTGACGTGGTGAGGAACACCAGCCCAGTCGTCTGGTCTCGGAAAGGTGGAAGATTAGTGACCTCCATTATTGCCCGGGGGATAGGTACGACGCCATCTTAAGTCCTCGTTGGAAGGAAGCTGCCGAATTGGACCGACACCATATTTGCGGCCACGGTTACCTCCTCGAAATCAATAGACAGAGCCTTGGAATCGATGAGTTTCTGGATGTACCACTTCAATTGGAAGTAGTCTTGAGTAGCGTGGTGGACGTAGCGGTGAAAGTGACAGTCCTTCGGGCTCTCCATCTCTGCAGGTCAAGGTTCACGTCTCGGTGGAGGGAGCTAAATTCTATTCCCTTGCAAGAGCATGTCAAAGATGAGTTTGACATGGCTATCCTCGAAGGAGTAGGTCACCTGGGGATACTGTTTCTCTACCTGCTTTGGTTCAGGTTTCTGGACTGTATCGGCAACCAGAGCCTGTTTGCCTTTGGTGTCCCGATTATTAGAGGAACTACCGTCGTTGTTGTTGTTGGTATTAGGGCGTTTGCCCATATCCTTTCCATCCGAGATATGCAACCCAGTTGGTGAGCCTTCTTCAATTTTGCTTCTGCGCTAGTAGCACTGATGATGAAGGCCTTCCAGTATTTAAATTAATCTTCACCCATCCAGAGGCTGATTGTGGGAAGCAGCCTCTTTTGGCAAATCTCAATTAAAGAAGAGTCCGAATTACTAGAGGGCAATTTTATCGCAGTTTGGCGAAACCGCTCGATGTAATTTCTTGTCAGTTTTTTTCTTCTTGAACAACGTCCATGAGGTTTGACATTGTCACATCTTGTCCCACCTCGTAGAACCTTTCCAAGAACATGTGTTTAAAGCCGGCAGAGAAATGAATGCAGTTATCCGACAGGTTACGGTACCAATCGAATGCGACCCCCTCCAATACCCCGATGAATAATCGCGTGAAGATGGCATCGTCATGCGACAGATGGACTGTTATGACCTCGAAGTAGGTCATATACCAGCTCGTAGAGGTCTTTCCGTCATATGGATTGATATTGAATGGTTTATATCATGGAGGGAAGGGGACATCTCTCCATGCAACGGGATACGGCTGTCGTATCCTGAGGTCCTGAGAGAATTCTTGGGCGTGAAACATTGCACGGAGCTCCTGGACTTCTCTTTTCGCCTCCCTAGCTTCTTCTGCAGCAGTGGGAGACGATATTCCGGGTGGATTATTGTCCGGGGTTGGCGCGGTTGTGTTTGAGTCCGCATTGACGGCGGGACCCAAGCTTGTTTGACCAGGTATCCTTGCTTGTAGAGCCGGTAGGGCAGCTTTGATCTCATCTACTGACTTAACCAAGGTTTGGAGTATGGTCTCAAGAGTGTCAAGGCGCTACCGATCACTGGGACCGTCTTGTTTGTTATCAGTCATGAATACCATCCTCACATGAGGAGAAGTGGAAGGAACTGTAGAAGACGTGCCATCCGAATCATACCCTCGTATAGAGAAGTCGTCGGGGTATGTGGGAATATTCTTCTTTGGTTCAGACTCGGAGGAGGTGCTACCCCCTGCATAGGAGGTTGCCTCGTCTTGGACGTTTTTAGGGACGTCTGAGTCTGTTGTATCTGTTGGAGGGATTGTTTCCCCTGGTTCTTCTTGAAATATCGGATTGTTGTGGATGTTCCGAAAAGTGCTACCCCCAGCTCCAACTACCCCTAGGGATGTAGATAACAAATCTCCAAGTGATAAAGATTTTGTCTTTGAGCGGATACCTTGATAAACTGCTCTTGTGACGGCTGTGGACAACCCCTTAGATGAGAGTTTCTTGGCCGTGCTGGTTGTGATTGTCGGGCTGGACATGTTTATTTTCTTCGTTTTCTTGCCAGTAAGGACCTTCCGGGTAGAATTATAGGAGACGAAAGGAAGCGCCTCATCCTCCGAGCTTTGTTGTAGGACCGGTCCTGACTGCTGCAGTCGTTGGAAGACGGACTGTCGGTCCTCTTGCATTGCTGTCTTGTTGCAGCCGCAATTGACAATGACTTGAGTGCAGTGACGTCCATGGAAGGACTCTTTGCACGCCAAGTTTTCTTCCCTTGCCTTGCGATTGTGAAGGATCACATCTCGCAAGTCAAGGACATCTCGATCAACCTTTGCACTCGCTTTGTGGGCCCGGGTATCCCGAGCACCCGAGTACGTAGGTATCATATTTGCTCCCTGATACGGGGCTAGTAAAAGCACTTGCCCTCGATCATTGTTGGGAGACTCTTGAGAGCTACCCTGTCCGTTTGCCGCCGGAGGCTGGACACGGGCGGTTCTGTACAACTTTCCATCAGAGGCCCGTATAACAGTTAGCGGGACTCTCTGATGGTCAGTAGTTGGGACAGCTGACTGAGCTCGACGAGCCCGTGCTGTCCTAGACTTCTTCGCTCTAGCACTCGAGGGTGCATAGTAGGAAGAGTCCAAGCTGTGCCGCATAGAATCTGGCACTTCCTCATTGGAGCTTCTGAGGTCAGGCTCGCATGAGAGGCGGTCGAAGACTGAACCCAAGCCGCATAGGTCTGATGGTCAGCGGCTGGGATTGGATGTCGCATAGGTCATTTCCCTGCGGCTGGGATTGTTGGCCGCATATGCATTCTCCCTGCGGCCGGGATTGGTGGCCGCATAAGCATTCTCCCTGCGACTGGGATTAGTGGCCGCATATGCATTCTCCTTGTGGCTGGGATTGGTGGCCGCATATGCATTCTTCCTGTGGCTGGAATTGGTGGCCGCATATGCATTCTTCCTGCGGCTCGCACCCTTATACGGCTTCTTTTTGGACCGCATGGAGTTTTTGTTTGCCCCCGCAAGTCTAGCATCGTAGTGTTTTTCTTTGCTGGACTTGGGGACAACAGGGTCCTCTGCGGCCTGAAGTGGGGCCGCATGTGAGTCTTCTTCGCCGTCTTGAGTACCAGAGAAAACTTGTTCCAGAGCTTGGAGAGAGGCAATGGTTTTGGGCCTCCATGCCCTGTGGGCCTTCTTTGGGCCAACTCACTTCTGGATTGGGCTAGTGCTCCATTCGGAGAGCATCTCTTCGAACGCTTGCTGGTCGAAATGAACAACAAGCATTTGTTGCATGGAGCCGAGTTTGGCTGCGTCCGATTGTGTCATCAACTTATCAGCAGTGGAGAAGTTAGTCCACAGCAGAGTCGCTATCGTATTTGCCATTGATCATTGTAGAGAAGAATAATTTTATAGAAGGACTGAACTTGACTCACAATTACAAACTCACTTGTACAAAAGAGAGCCAAGGAACAAAACCTAGTAAAAGCAATTAAAGTACAATTTTTTAGTTTTGATTCTGGGGGGTGGCGGTAGAGGCTCGGGAAAGTGCTATCAACTCTGCCTTACTCCTTGGACGATCGAATGTAACCTCGGCTCCGGTGAAGAAATGCTCTCTGAAGACACGAAGAAAAGAGTCTGGTTCTGAGCTTCGTGTGCTTTTTTATGTGTCTCTCTGTGTGTGTGTCTCTGTGTGCAAGGGAATAGCACCTTGCTATTTATAGGAATTCATAAGCGATGGAATGTATGGCCACGTGGCAAATTTTAGGCCATATAGTTATAACTGTGCCTCGAGACTCGGTTTATAGTGGACAGCTGGAGATTGGTTGAGATTGACCATGATCTGTTTGTTACAATAAATCTGAACAGTTAAGACTTGGTCAATCTCTGCCACGTGTCTCAACTACTATTCTGTGGCGAGCCGCATAAAGGATGTATCCTGGCTGAGCCTCATAGGACTGTCTCATAACCGAGCCGTACGAAGAATGTCTCATGACCGAGCCTCATAGGACTGTCTCATAACCGAGCCGTATGAAGGACGTCTCATGACCAAGCCGCATGAAGGATGTCTCATGACCGAGCCGCATGAAGGACGTCTCATAATCGAGCCGCATGAAGAATGTCTCATGATCGAGCCGCATGAAGGACGTCTCATAACCGAGCCGCATGAAGGACATCTCATAACCGAACCGCATAAAGAATGTCTCATGACCGAGCCGTATGAAGGGTTTTCTTTGGTTCGTGAACAGTGCTGGATATCATGATGATTTTCTCATCTTTTTAGGAGTATGTCAGAGCTATCATCTTTGTCAGAGCTGTCACTTTTGTGTCAGAGTAATTATGGCCAGCTACACAAGGAAACATTTAATGCTTAGGCTGATTTCGAACCGCATAAGGCTCCCTGTTGCTCTTGGGCCGTATGAGGCTTTCTGGGTTTTGAGCCGCATGACACTCCATGTTGATTTCGAATCGCATAAGGCTTTCCGTTACTTTTGGGCCGTATGAAGCTTTCTGGGTTTTGAGCCGCATGAAGCCTTCTGGGTTTTGCGCCGCATGAAGCCTTCTGGGTTTTGAGCCGCATGAAGCCTTCTGGGTTTTGAGCCGCATGAGGCTCCATGTTGATTTCGAGCCGCATATAAAATCCCCTTCTTTTCCATGCTTCTACACTCGAAAAACTCAACAGAGGTGATTTCGACAAGTGCTTCCCCTTCGTTGGGTATGTGGAGAACGATTGCTAAATCATCCGTATCAAACTCAATGTCAACTCCACCAACTTTAGATTTCACCGCGTCCTTTGTGACCGAGAAATTATAATAGAATATGCGGATAGTGTTGGTATAAACGGGAAAAGAAGATTGAACTAACTCTAGCAAATGATGATATATGAATACACTAGAGTGATCAGGAAATAACGTGAAGTTGATAGGAGCGCCCGGACAGATTTTTCTTTTATGAAAGTCCGTGAACCAAGAGTCCGAAGCTTCTTGGGACACAAAAATAAATTCATCAAAGAAATCTCCATCGGGTCTCGAAGGAGTGTAAAATGAAAAGGAGGCAGCCTCATGAGGAGTCGAGGACGAACCTTCATCAACTTTCCTCTTCTTTTGAGAAGAAATAGGTTGTTTGCGAGCCATATATAAATAAGCACGGAGAGAAAGGAGAAAGATATACCAAAATTGATGGTAGACAGTGGTAGAGAACCTCGAGAGAGCTCCGAATCCGAAGTTTGAAAGCTTGAAGAGCTTGGATGAGGGAGAACAAGGAGGTTAGGGTTAGAGTTTTTTGTAGGGTTTGATGCTACTGTGATGAGGAAGAAGATGATAGAACGGGATTAAATAGAAGGGGGCTCGGCTGTCCAGCTTCTGTTTGAAATCCCCCAGACCGAGTTCGGCCAGAACTCTGACAGAGTTCGGTCTCTAGGGTTTCAAGGCAGTTGTTGAAAATAGTGTGATAGTTTTTTTAACATAAATTCAAAAAATAAATTAGAATTAATTGTGCTGAAGAAAATAATTTAATATTTATTAATTAATTTCCCATAAATTGTAATAAATATTTTGGGTTAGCTATAGGGGCCGGATCCCAGCTAGCTATAGTCCGAAGACTAGTACACTGTGTCGCTTCAGGTTATTTACACATGTGTGACAAAAGGGCCCTTTTGGCTTATTGTAACTCCCAAAATCATGTTTGGTAAATTTGAGGATTTTTCTAATTTTCTTGAATTTAAAATATTATTTCTTACAAAAAATCTAATTTCGATTGAATTAGTTAATTTCGGGTGTTAAAGAATTTTCTCAAATTGAAGAGTATTGTTGGATACTATTTTTGAAATCATTGATTCGATTATTGTAAAAAAATTCTAATGGAAATACATGAAATAATTGTTTTGTTAATCAAACAAATTTTTGTAGTTAAATTCTATTACTACATGATAGTTATATTGATTTTATTTCTGGTAATTTCTTGATTTCTGTTTTAACTTAAATAGCTTAGTGGTGCTAAATAATAGAAAATTGTGTATTTCCAATATTGTTACTATTTTGTAATTAATTAGTAACCATTAATTGTGTTAAAGAATTAATTATTATTTTCGGATTTATTTAATATGATTTTATTGGAGAGAATGGTAATTATTTTATTAACAAATGAAATTTTGTAATTAGGAAATTTATTTTGAAAACTGTTTTAAATTCTGTTTAACTGTTGATATTTGAAAATCTGTTGGATCCATTGGAGGGAGTGTTTGAAAATTGGATTTTTAGATCAGTAATTTTGAATTTCGAAATCTATTCCTATTTAAAAATCTGTTAGCATTTAAATATCTGTTTTTTTATGAAAATCTGTTTTTATTTGAAAAACTGTTGGAGGCAATATTTGATTTTTGAAATTTTGTTTGGAAAGTTGTTTTGAGAATAACTAATTTTTGAATTTTGAAAAGCTGTTACAACTATTTCTAATTCCTGCCCCCATATCTAATTTTATTTACTGCATTGCCATCACGTTATTTACCCCCAGATCTGTAACTTATTACATCTTTGCTACTCTGCTCACTCACACACACAGTAATATTTTACTATAAATTTACACGATTCCCAATGAATTCTGATACCACAGTACACTCCCTGATACGTCATTACACTCTCTCTCTCTTTCTCTCCAGTTCTCTCTCTGTCCTTTCTCTCTGTCCTCAATGGGAAGGGCTGAGCTCAGCCGAGCACCACCGCCGTCGTCACCGGAGTTCGCCGACCGCCGAGCTTCTTCGCCGGAGCGCCGCCGTCGCCTCGACTGCAGTGCTGTCAGTTCGAAGAGACAGCCCCTCGATCCTCGTGCCACGCCATCAGTGTGGAGCAGGCCTCGGAGACCGCGTTGCCACCTCGATCCTCGTACACCGCCAGATCTTGCCTCGACTGTCGAGCTCATCTCAACTGCAGAGCCCGCCGTCCCTTCGAGTTTCGAGCACCGCCCTTGGGTTCCCGAGGAGGAGTCTCGTGAGGAGCGCCGAGACCCACCGCCATCAGCTGAGCCGCCTCGGCTGCAGCGCCAGGCGTCGAGTTTCGCATCTCGCCTCCGCCGTCGAGGATCATGTAGCTCGCCGGGTTCGACGAGCCACCGCCGTCAGATCTGCTCTCGAGGATCGACGTCCCCGTCACGGCTGGTGAGCCTTTCTCCATCGATCCACCTCGATCCCTCTCTCCCTCTTATTTTCTAGGGTCTTGGCTGTGTAGAATTTTAGGGTTTCACCTAGGGTTAGGGTTTACTTGGGAAGTCAGGAGAGGAAAACCTAGAATCTAGGGTTTTCCAGAAGAGGCCGAAGTTGGAAGAACTTAGGGTTTGTTCTTGGCTAGGAGTTGAGGAAGAAGCCGACCTAGATCTAGGGTTTGGGAGCTTGGATGGGGAGGATAGCCATGACAGGAAGAACTTAGGGTTTTCCTAGCCATGAGAGCTAGAGGAAGGGGGACGAAGTGGACTGTAGAGAATATGACCTAGAGATGGAGGCTGTGGCCATAGGAGAAGCTTTAGGGTTAGGGTTTCTCGGGGCTGGAGGTTGAAGAAGGTGAAGAGGGAAGTAGAAGACTGGAGGAAGAAGACCAGAGGAAGAAGAGACGGAGTAGGGAGTCGCCGGAGGGGACGAGTTCTCGTCGGAGAAGACGAGAGAACTCTCTCGAGAGTTCTGATTTTCTGGAGAGTTCGTGAGAATGGGCAGAAGAGAGAGAAGGTGAATTAGAGTATATGTTAGGTTGTGTGGGCCGGGTCGCTGGGCCACAGGAGTGGGCTATTTTGATTAAAAAAAATTAAGTTTTAATTTTTTTTAGTTAAACAGAGAGTTGAGGGCTGGGTCTCTGGGCCAATGGTTGGGCTGGGTCAGGAAGTAATATGTGCTGGGCTGAGTTATATTATAATTCTTTTCAGTATTTGATTATTAGTTTGGTCTGTGGGCTAAGGTTGCTGGGCTGGGTCAGCTCCTTAGGATTGGGCTGTGTTTTAATTCTAAGAATATTGTTGTTAATTTCTATTATTAGGAGTTTTAATTAATGGGTTGCTGCCTTAAAAATTGTTACTATTAATTTTAGGTTTTCTTAAGGATTGATGAGCTATTATTTTTAGGAAGTATATTTTTTTAAATAGAATTTCTAGCAAAATATTACTTGATAAATTTATTGTTCAAATTTTCTAACCACTCTTATATATATATTGAAGGAAATGTATTTTAACTAAGGTTTGGTTATATAATATGGTTATTAGTATTTTGATAAAGATTCTCTAGCTAAGTTATATGGTTATAATATTTCTATTATGTTCTAATCTCATAATCTTGATTTTACTAAGTATTATATTAAAAATAAATACCTTGCAAGCATATTAATATATAAATTCCTATTAGTGGTTATTATTATTTTATAAGTTATTTCCAAAAAGGATTTATTATAATTAATATTACTTTGTTAACATAAAAAGTTTCTAATTTAAGATCTTTTGTATAAATAATTATTATTGGTTAATATTGATAAACTAATATTTCTTATAAAAGTATTTGTGACTAAACTATTTTAAAGGTTTATATAGTTTTAAATTTTGCTACCAAAATGTTTAATATCTCTAAAATAGTTTATTAGTATTTATATTGATTCAAACTATATTATTTTCTAAATACTGTTAAATAGCATTGTTTAAACCCTAATAAACTTGTACAAAATATTAACAGGTAATTGCAACCATGCAGTACTACTCTCGTGCAACCAAACCGAGGCAAGTACACTGACTTGACTTGTACCTTATTTTCTGTCTTACCTTCATGTGCTATGTTCTCATATCTGACACGAATTACACACGATTGTCTTATTCATTGCTTGTACGTCATTGTTATTGCGGGATTGGGGGAAATATTAGCTTTTGTGTGACCACACCCAACATAGGTATTGTAGATAGCCTAATCGTACACGTCACGTACGATGAAGCCGTACCTTGTAGAATTGACTCATTGATTGATTGATTGCTCCTAAGCCGGTCACACATTAGTTTTAATATTTCAAAATTGTCACAATTCCATATTGATTGTCGTGAGTGATTGCCTTGTATATTGATAGCCGTGTTCATTGTCTAGCATCTTGATTGTCATCCATTGCCTGCAGTTTTACATTTTATTTCTGGTACCGCAGTTCAGTTTCATTTCATGTTCTAGTTTTTTGGTATTCTAGTTTTACCTTGTACTCTGGATCACAGATTACATTGTATATTGTCTAGTCAGGATTGTACTTTGCTCTTTTCCTGATAGGATCGTTACAGGTGAGTGGGAGATTATATAGAGCTGGTGATTGCTTGGATATTGCAGCTTTTTATTTCATTTATTTTTCTGGAGATTGTATCTTAGAGATTCATTATTGTATATTATTTTATTTGACCGGATTTGTCTCCGGCTGAGTTTGTATTTTAAAAGGCTTGATGGATATTGGTGATTTCTGGGAACGTTATAAAAGCTGTGATTTGGTTTACATTACATTGTGACTGTGAGTTTTCCTTAGTATTGTACAGCTTACTTCGTCGTGTCCAACGACGAAGGCTGGGCGTGTCCGACTCGTATCCGATTATTCGGGAGCGGGTCGTGACACTTATAACCAAAATAAATTTAGCGAATTCATGTTCATTAAAAAAATTATATTATTTTACCTCAACATCTAGAATTCCTAATTCGCTTCGTATAAAGTTAAAACGATCTTCAACCAATGGATTTGTGAAGATGTCAGCTAGTTGATGTTCAGTATCAACAAATTATAAAACAATATCACCTTGCAAAACATGGTCTCTCAAAAAGTGATATCTAATTTTTATGTGTTTAGTGCGTGAATGACATATAGGATTCTTAGTGAGATTAATAGAGCTAGTGTTATCGCAGTAAATAGGAATATGATGAAAGGATAATTGAAAGTCTTACTTTCCTTAAAAATGACATGTACCGCTGGTACTTTTACGATCGACCTTGCATCCAGCAAAATCAGCGTCCGAGTAACCTATCAAGTCAAACGAATCAGTTTTGGGATACCAAAGACTGGTTGTCAAAGTTCCTTTAAGGTATCGTAAGATACGCTTACATGTGATTCTTTAGGACAAGCCTGATATCAAGCACATAAGCATACCTCAAACATAATGTCTGGACAACTAGCAGTTAAGTATAGTAAACTACCAATCATACCTCTGTACTTACGTATGTCGGCTGGTGTACCGCTTTCATGTATATCAAGCTTTATAGACGTTGCCATTGGAGTGCCAATAGTTTTGACATTTTCCATATCAAATTTCTTTAGCAAGTCTATTGTATATTTGGCTTGATTAATAAAAATCCCTTGTGAACTCTGCTTCATTTGCAGTCCAAGAAAGAATGATAATTTTCTTATCATGCTCATTTCGAATTTACTCTGCATACACTTAGCAAACTCGTTACATAACATCTCATTAGTAGCTCCAAAGATTATATCATCTACATTTATCTGTACTAGTAAAACATTTTTGTCCAAAGATTTTATAAACAAAGTTGAATCAATCTTCCATAAAATTTGTGCACAAAACTGTCCTGCAGCTATATACTCAGCTTCAGTAGTCGATAATGCAACTGAATTTTGTTTCTTAGAAAACCATGAGACTAATGACTTTCCTAGAAAATGACATGTACCGCTAGTACTTTTACGATCGACCTTGCATCCAGCAAAATCAGCATCCGAGTAACCTATCAGGTCAAACGAATCAGTTTTGGGATGCCAAAGACCGGTTGTCAAAGTTCTTTTAAGGTATCGTAAGATACCTTTACATGTGATTCTTTAGGACAAGCCTGATATCTAGCACATAAACATACCGCAAACATAATGTCTGGACGACTAGCAGTTAAGTATAGTAAACTACCAATCATACCTATGTACTTACGTATGTCGGCTGGTGTACCGCTTTCATCTATATCAAGCTTTGTAGACGTTGCCATTGGAGTGCCAATATGTTTAACATTTTTCATATAAAATTTCTTTAGCAAGTCTATTGTATATTTGGCTTGATTAATAAAAATTCTTTGTCATTTGCAGTCAAAAGAAGAATGTTAATTCTCCCATCATGCTTATTTCGAATTCACTCTGCATACACTTAGCAAACTCGTTACATAGCATCTCATCAGTAGCTCCAAAGATTATATCATCAACATATATCTGTACTAGTAAAACATTTTTGTCCAAAGATTTATAAACAAAGTTGAATCAACCTTCCCATTTGAAAAACCATGTTCAAGTAGGAAAGAACTAAGACGCTCATACCATGGACGGGGTGCTTGTTTGAGACTATAGAGAGCTTTCCGAAGCTTAAATACGTAATTAGGAAATTTAAAATCTTCAAAGCCTGGAGGTTATTTTATGAAAACTTCTTCTTTTATAAAACTATTTAAAAATATAATTTTAACATCCATTTGAAAAAGTTTGAAACCATAAAAACTTGTAAAAACACAAAGCATACGAATGGACTCTAATCTAGCAACTGGAGAATATGTCTCATCATAGTTAATGCTTTCTTCTTGATTATAGTCTTGAGCTACTAGACGTGCTTTGTTGCGTGTGACTGAGCCATTCTCAACTAACTTATTTTGGAACACCCACTTAGTACCAATGATCGGATGATCAATAGGTCTGGGAACAAGTTCCCAAACTTAATTTCGATCAAATTGGTTAAGTTCCTCTTGCATAGCAGAAATCCAAAATTCATCAAAAAAAGCTTCTAAAACATTCTTAGATTCAATTTTGGAAATAAATACAACATTTGCTAATACCAATTGTCTTGAGCTGGAATGAGTGCTTACGCCTTTTGACACATCACCGATTACCAGGTCGTTGGGATGGTCTGGTGTAAATCGCATACGTTTCGGCAGACTTTTCAGATAAGACGTGGAAGTATCTTCTGTTGTGGGAGTTTCTTCTTCATTATCACTGTCGTATTATCTTTTGACATTTAGCTCATCGAACTTGACATTGATTGATTCTTCAACAATAAGTGTTTTCTTATTGAATACTCTGTATCCTTTGCTTTTTGCCGCATATCCCAAGAAAATTCCTTCATCAGCTTTTTTATCAAATTTTCCCAAGTTGTCTTTTATATTCAGAATGTAACATCTGCATCCAAAGACCTTTAAATAGCTGATATTAGGAGTTCTATTAAACTATAATTCATAAGGAGACTTTTTAGAGATCGGTCTAATAAGAGCTCTATTCAATACATGGCATGCTGTATAGACAGCTTCTGTCCAAATGTATTTAGAAAGATTGTACTGATTAAGCATAACTCTGGCCATATCACCGAGAGTTCTGTTCTTCCTTTCTATAACTCCATTCTGTTGAGGAGTTCTGGGGCAAGAGAATTCATGAGATAATCCATTTGAATTACAGTAAGACTTGAATTCATGGTTATTAAATTCTCTTCCATGATCACTTCGAACATGAGTAATCATGAATCTTTTCTCGTTTTGTACCTTCTTACTGAAAGATACAAACTCAGAAAAGCCTCATTCTTATTTGCAAGAAAATAAACCCAAGTAATCGTGAATAGTCATCGACTATCACGTAAGCATAAAGTTTTCTACCAAGACTGGCGACTCTACTTGGTCCAAACAAGTCCATATGAATTAATTACAGGGGTCTAGAGGTACTTACAGCGTTTATTGATTTGAAAGATGATCTAGATGCCTTATTCTTCTCACAATCATCACAGATCATATCTTTCTTGAAAGTTATTTCAGGTAAGTCTCTAACCAGTTTCTTGGTGGACAATCTTGCAATCGTGTCCATATTTGCATGACCAAGACGCATATGTCAAATCTAGCTTTCGTCTTGTGTTGTAAACAGACACTTTCCTGTATTGTTAGTCTTTTCTGACAAATATAAAATATATATGTTGTCTTCTCTTATTTTTCAAATGAAATTATTCCAGAGTTTTGATCATAGACAAAACATTTATTTTTAACAAAATTTATTCCATAACCGTGATAAGCTAATTGACTGATACTCAACAAGTTATGTTTCAATTCTGTTACTAAGCAAACATTTTAAATAATAGGAGAGGAAGAGATACCTATGTCACCAATGCCAATGATATTACCTTTAAGATTGTTTCCAAAGGTGACATAGCCTTCTTTCTTCATCGATAGAGTTGCAAATAATTTATCGTCACCTGTCATTTGCTTGGAGCAACCACTATCGAGTATCCACTTGCTTTTAGTGGGAGGAGGAGGGTCCACCTACAACACAAGTTGAAGATGTAACCTTTGGTACCTATTTTCTTGAGGGTCCTGATGTGTTAGCTTTTGGAACCCATTTATACACATTCATATCTACTAGCTTTCTATTCTTACACTGTGGTGACATATGTCCTTTTAATCTACAATAATGACATATAGCAGAAGTGTTGGTGCTAGGTTTTGTTTTAAAAACATGCTTTTGAGTTTTTGAAAAGGTGTGTGTACTTGTGTTGTGTGGAAACATGTATATATATGCATGATTTCTAACATTACCAGTCATGTTGTTAGTGTGGTGTTTGTGTTTAGCCTTCTGACTAGTGTTTATCTGAGCAATTAGTCTAGCGACTTGTTTGCCCAATTTTATCTCTAATTTTTTAGAGTTGTCATTGGCTTCATTTAATTTGGCCGTGAGTGCATCTACTCTTTGAATATCAATATTATACTTATTCTTCTCTAGTTCATAGAGATCGTTAAGTTTTGCATTTTTTGATTTGCTTTTTCAAGCTTTTCAAGAGAATCATGCAGACTCAGCCTTAAAGAAGTAATCTCATTGGTGTCAATAGAAGAATCTTTAATATCTTCTAAAATCCTAGATTGCTTTGAAAATTCAGACTGTACAAATTTTAGCTATTTCTTAGCATTTTTGTACATGTCTATCATTTTCTTCTGATCAGCCAATAGATCAGAGAAAGCCTCACATAATTTATCAAAAGAAAATTCTTCATAGAGAGGGTTATTTATTACCTTAGCATCTGTAGCCATGAAGCATAGGCTTGTTAAGCTCCGAGAGTTGTCTTCTTCTTCAGAGTCACTAGCCTCGCTTTCACACCAGATATTAGTGTTTGTATAGTTTTTGGTTGTTGACCTCTTGCTTGTCTGATCATGTTTGCTTGTTTGATCGTGTCTGCTTTCTTTTCTTATAATAGGGCAATCCTGCTTTATGTGACCTGTTCTTTTGCAGCTGAAATAGATTGGTTCTTCGTCATCTTTGAATTCCTTCTTCTTCTTGTTTGACTTCTCGCATCTGAGGAATCTTCTGAAGTTCCTTGTAATCAGGACCATTTGTTCGTTGTCCGAGTCGTCTAATTCACTCTCGATTGTTTTATAATTTGCCTTTAATGCTATTTTCTTTTCTTTCGGATGTTGATCTTTGAAATCCTGAAGGTCCAACTCATGTGTCATGAGCTTTCCAGTCAGGGTTTCAAGACTCATTGTCGAGAGATCATTTCCTTCTATAATGGCCGTTGCTTTTGGATTCCATCTTTTTGGTAGTCCACGAACAATCTTCCGAATCTTTTCATGATCGCTGTAATATTTGCCAAGAAAAGCTAGAGGATTAACAATATCTAAAAATCTAGTAAACATAGCAATAATAGTCTCATTAGGCTTCATTTTGAATGCATCATATTCTTGTATAAGTTATGAGATTTTGGATTCCTTCACTCGTGAAGTACCTTCATGAGCAACCTCAAGAAGTTTCCAAACCTCGTTGGACGTGGCACATGTAGAGACTCTATTGAACTCAGTTTTATCAATAGCACAGAATAAAGCATTGATAGCTTTTGCATCAAGACTAGCTTATTTCTTTTCATTGTCGGTGTATCTATCAAATGGTTTGTCAACTAGAACACCATCTATCGTAATAGGTAGAGGTTTCCTATAACCATTGACGACAATCGACCATAAATCGAAATCAAGTGACTTGAGAAAAAAGCTCATCTGTGTCTTCCAGTACGTGTAATTTGTGCCATCAAATAAAGGTAGCCTATTGGTTGACTGACCTTCACCGTTGCTTGGAAATAGGGATGCCATATCTCAAGGAGTGTTAATTCCGTCGAGAGATACCTGCTCTGATACCAATTGTAGGAACAATGACACCTCTAGAGAGGGGTGAATAGAGTGCAACAGAAATATTTAGCAATTAAAAATTTAACTCTAAGCAGGTGAAGTAATATGTATATAAAATAATTGCAAGTAAGTCAGTAAAAATCAGGGCGAGCAAGCAATACGCAAAGACAACAGATTTATACTGGTTTCCCTCTGTAAGGACTAGTTCAGTCTCGAGTACTCAACCCGATGTTTGAATCCACTATTTGAAATAGAGATTACACCATATGTTTTGCTCCGAAGAACACGCCAACTTTACCACCGTCGTGTTTTTATCCAAAGCCCACGAACAAACTTCAACACCTTTCGGAAGAAAGCTTTTATATGCCAAGCTTGTACAACTCAAAACTCCTACTCGGAAACCACCGGCACTTAGAAGAATAGAGTTGACTTGGAGATTTGAAGATTAAAGCTTTTGGAATGAAGTAGAAAGCTTAGGAATAGATAGAGAATATGAAGATTGAATCTGTATTTAGAAATGAAAATTTCTTCTCTATTTATAGGTTTTTCTAGGACAGAGTTCGGGCAGAATTCTGTACCCTAACGTTCAAAAATTTAAATGTTGGAGATCCACAAGAATAGGTAAAGCTTCTGACCAGGAGTGAATTCTGCTGACCGAGTTCGGTCCGAGTTCGGGCAGAACTCTGGCTGAGTCCGGTTATCCTAATTCCAGGGAAATTTTTGGTTTTTGGATCTGGTTTAGTTTAGGATCAAATCAGGAATTGGTTTGGTTTGGTTTATGAATGAATCAAGATGGGTTCGGTTTAGGATAGACTTCTAATTGCCAGTGATCCCATTCACAAATAATCTAGACTCAATAAAATAGAAAAATACAGAATAAATATAAAATCTCAGAGACGACGCAATCTGCAATCTTTGTTTCTTTTTTTATTTCGAGATCGAAGTTTTAAGACACTTATCAAAATCAGTTTGACTATGGCTAAATGTGCCAACAGTTCGTCCCCAATCATAGTCCTACTTTGGTAGTAGATGGCTTGTTAATATCCTGTTATGCTTTTCTAACCCAGCAAGTTGTCGAGAGAATGGTCCATTGCACGGACGTAGAGGATGAAGGGTTTACCCACAACTGGCACTACTAGGACCGAGGGGTTGTTAGGTACGCCTTAATATCGTCGAACACCTTCTGACATACTTTGGTCTAGACGTAGAAAACTCCCTTCTTCATAAGTTTGGTTTAGGGTTAGCATCGTCCAGAGAGATTCGCTTCTGATATATGCGAGACGTCCTTGTAGGCCTCGAAGTTCCCTCAGATTCTTCGGAGGAAGCATGTCAAGGATAGCCTTGGTCATTTTTGGATCAATGTGGATCCCCTTTGCAGTGATAAGTAAGCCCAAGAACTTGCCACTAGCTGGGTTGGTACATTTGATTCTCCATTGGTTCCTAGGTTGGGACTCACGGATGTCGAAACCCTTGACGGAGGCTGAGCAGCTAAACTGGTCCTGATATTGAGCACGACCTGTGTCAAGGCCTGTATGGAGGTGGTGAGAGTTTAAAGCCCTATTGCTAAGGTATCCATGCGATGTAGGAGATTTGGGGTTGAAGCTTTCCCTCCTCTCCGTTTCCACCCCCTGTCATATAGACGTACATAATATGGAATGAAGTAGGTGACACGGTGGACCTCTCATTTTCAGCCTCGCTATCTTGTGGAAAGATTGACATCAAAGCTTTCTCCTCCGAATCCCAGAGTTGGCTACCCCCAGCTGCATCGGTATCTATTCCTTGATAGATGTCATCTTCTAGGAACGAGAGATTATTATGAATCACTAGGAGGTTGCTACCCCCGGTGGATGGCAAAGTGATCTTCCCCGAGGAAGACTTACTTTTAGAACAGGTGTGTTGGAACACCCCGGTGTTAGACACCACTAACTTGCTGCATCGGGACTGACTTTTCGATGCACTAGCCAAAATCAGAGGATTATTAGTCTTGAAATTCCTCTTTACAACAAGGGAATATAAAGTAGTGTGGCATAAGGCAACCAGGAGTTCTTCCTATCTTTAATTGGCACCATTTTTTTGACGATGTCGGATGGCTACAGCAGGTTAAGTCATTGAAACACAGACTGCCATGGTGGCAGGGCCATTATTTTGCAACAACAACATTTGATAATGACACTATGCGAGGGATGCATGCATTATGCATAGTAGTTTTCTCTCCTACTTTGCATTTGTGATTAATCACATCCCGTAAATCGTGCGGAAAGAGATCCACATTTACACCCACTTCAGGTGCATGACTATGCAAGCGCTCGAGTATGTATGTGGATGATGTGCTCCCTGATTTGGTTCCAGCGTATGAGACGCGCACAGATCATTGATGGAAGAACAACATTTATTGTGAGTCAAACCCACTTCATGCGCACAGCCCATGTGGGTATGTAGGTTTAACAACACAAGATTTGTCCCCTGACCTGGTTTCAGTGCATGGGATGCACCCAAGTGGGAGTGAGAGTTTTAGAAATGACCCATTCGGGATGCAAGAGCATCTGAGTCAATTCTATACAGCTTGCCATCTGCCGTGCACATAACTTTTAATGCACGTTTCTGAATTACTGTTGGCATAGCACATTGAGAGCACATGGCCCATGCTGCCTTGGATTTCTTTGTACTGGCCCGTGAAGGCACATAATACTCAGAGTCCAACTTTTTTTTGCCATGGTGGCAAGTGATTCTGTCGAAGACAGAAGGTTTTTCCTGTACAGTATAACCCATGCGCGGGAGTGCGGTTGTGCCTTTGTTCTTTCGGCGCATCTTATTTAACTGGAACAGAGTAGAGTGGGAGTGACAGCCGGCACTGAGCTTTCCGGACAGATGTGCCACTCTAGAAGCAGTGTCTTACTTAATACTGGGGTCAGCAGCAAAGGGCGGCTGCGCTGGCACAGTCCCTTCAATGTTGGTGCATGACACATCACCTTTGGGCACCCAGACTTGGCAAGTTTCTTTGACTTTGGTAGGCCGCTTTGAAGGGCTCGCACTACCTTCAAAGGAGAATTCTTCATAAGCTTGTCGGTCAAAGCGCATGACCAGCATCTTTTGGGAGGACCCAAGTTTGTTGTTGTCAGGTTGTGACACTACTACCTCGTTGGAGGAGAAAGTCATCCCCAACAGAGTCGCCAGCTTGTTTGCCATTGAAAAGTCATAAAGACTTTTAATTTAAAATAAATAAAAGAAAACTTTGATCCTCAATAGGATCTTTTGAGTATAATTTATTTTCTGGGACGTGTGGCGATGGAGATCGAATGTTGTTTCTGATTCCTTTACTCTATTGACGATATGACGACAATCAAGAAAAAATTACAAGTCTTCGACTGGACGCATGAATGCTATGCGCCTGACTTGTTGGGCGCAAGGATGCTGCGTTCGGGAACTTTGAACTAAATCTAGTGTAACTGCATAGTTGGGCTGCGAATGAGCTGACACGTGGAAATTATTAAGATTTATTTGTTACTGAAATCCAAGGTGGCTGGCACCCGTTCATGAGCATGACTGAGTCAATGACACGGAACATGTGTATATTGCTCAAAGATTTTGATTTTTTGAAACATGATAGATTTGATGGGCCGTCCAGGCTCATCGTGTGGGGACTTAGTACATGGCCATTGGGGTGCATGACGAGTCTGGGGCATGGCTTTAGGGCACATGTGAGTCTGGGTGCATGGCTTTAGGGCGCATGCGAGGGATAGTGAGGTTAGTCCATGTGGATGAACCGAAAAAATGGGTAATGATGTCATCGATGTGTGCTAACATAAGAAGACTCTTCGTTTTCTGTGAAACCGTCGTCTGTACTGTCTTCGAGGTGCATTTTTTGACATCTGACACTTATCATTAAATACTGATAGGAGAGGATCCATGTTTGCGCATCATCTTTGGGGTGCATCACTTTGTTTGTACTCGGCCTTTGTTGATAAGGCGTATTATTTTTGGTGAACCTCATAAAGCGTTGCAGCTTCATAGGGCTCGGGGCTCAGGATAATGACTTTTAGACTTAGTTGAAATTGAGGTGGCAGATTCATTGCCATTAATGTGAGATTCATCACATAAAGTTTAGAGAGAAGGACTGCTACTTGGCGCATGGGTTTGACTGTGTTTTGGTCTATAAATATGGGTGTTCCAAGAGAGAAGGACCTTGCTCATTCTTGTTTCACTTGACTTCATGTCAAAAAAAGACTTGGCTTCTGATGGTTGTGAGCCTCATTCTTAGCGAGTCGGTCAGCTGTGGGTTGTAGATCTCCTCGTTCAAAGAAGCTACAATTTTGATGAAGAACCCCATCACAGAACTGAGATACGTCGGGTTGGTTGTTGGCAGAGCAGTTCGTACTCGTGCAATTTACTGGCCATATTCTTTCCCGAGACAACGTCGAGTGCCAAGATGTTGATTACCGGGTTTGGGTTGATTTCCAACCCAAACTCTGTTCAACGAGTGCCTTGTTCACATGACAGAAAAGATGTGTCGGTTACTAGCGACTGATCCACATAGTCGAAGACAAGGTTAAGGCCAAAGCGATGAGGTCAGTGGCTCATGGCGGAAGACAAGGTTAAGTGATGCGCCTGTGCTGCTAGTAGCTAAGACTCATCATGGAAGTGCTGAACCTATCTTTATAGTTTAGTGTAGGCTCTTTGTAGTAGATTTTTTATGTAATCACAATAAAAAGTCCATCTTATGTAATAGAATTTTAATATATTGGGATCAATAAAAAAAATCTTCTTTTCATGCACTTACTGTGTTTGTTGTCTTTAGGATGCCCCCACTGTGTTTGTGACATCTGGCACATCTTGTTTCCAGCAAAATAGGGATGCGTCTACTTCTCTGTGGCGCATGAATTCTATGCTTCTACAAGCATATGCTCTACCAAGGCTAGTTGGACAAATTTTGGATCGGTATGATTTATTGAACCGAAATAGGGTCTAAAAGTCTAATAATTGGGTCTTGTGTGCCATTTGAAAATAAATAGCATATGAGAACTCAATTAAGAGGAACACTATTGGTATGTGCATAGTAGACTCAAAAATAGGTCAAAACCATATATTTGGTCGAATAATTTGTATCAAGTTTGGGTCTCAAATCGAAATTGGAAATACATCAAATTTTACGATCAACGCTAAAATGACTATTTTGACCCTAAGGTTGTGCAAGAAAAATATGGTGTAAGGGAACATGTTTGTGTAAAAACTCCTAAATCTCTACAAATATTATATATATTTTTATATTTGTGACTATGGTAATTACGCAATATGTATATATAGTATATGCATATATACGGTTTACGTTATGCAGTTTGTTCGAATATATATATTTACACACACACACACACACACACACACACACACACACACACACACACACACACACACACACACACACACACACGCACACACACACACACAAGTCTATCTATAGAATTTTGGTATCTCATGTTTTCCAAATTTTATTTTATTTATATATTTCTAAAATGTCATGTTGGAAAATAATTTTTCTTTGAATAGAAAATTAGTAGTATTTTTTTACAATAAAAAGATTATTAATTTTTTTCAAATTTAATTTGCATATATGCAAATAATCTTTATACTATTTGATAATGATGAATATTATTTTAAATTATTAGTTGTGATCAATTACTTGATTGTGATTAGATTGATTTAGTTTTTAAATTTATTTGATTTAAATAAATGGTTAAGATTAGATTAATTTCTACTTGAACTTGATTTGATTTAAATTAAGATTTATCTAGTAGGGTATCCTAAGATTCTAAATACTTATTCAACTAAGAATTTCTCCACCTATAAAAGGATGGCCTTCTCCATGTTTTTTCTTTGTTTTCCCTCTAACAAGTTCAGGGGCAGATCTATATAGGGTCCAAGGGGGCCACAACGCCCCCCCCCCCCCAATTTTTTTTAAAAAATGTTGATTATTATACATAACTTTTTACAAGTTTATAATATATATATTAGTTTGGCCCTCTAATGTACAAAAAATAAGTTAGCAGGCTTTCAATTTAGAGGTCGCAAGTTCAAATGTCACCTTTCATAAAATCTAATATTTTACATATTTTATGTATAATATTTTGCTTCCTCTTTTGTAACAATTTAAAAATATTGGCTTTTTTTGCCCATTCTCGTTTGAGTTTTAATACATTTTTTGCTATTAAAGTCCAATTAACATTACAACTTTAAGTATTTCTATATGTAGTAGCACGACCCCTCCATAATTTTAATTCTGGCTCTGCCCCTAAACAAGTTCCACCATAATCATTATCTCCCATCATCAACATAGCCACCATTACCAGGGTACTGTGCACACCATAGCTGCATTTGTGCACTGGGTCTGTGTCCCCACCACCTTCCACCACTTTTTTCTTTTACAATGATGACCTGACTCCACTCCTGTATCACGCAGGACACTACGACAAAACCCTAACCCAAACCTAGAGCCGCTCGCCATCATCGACGTCCGTCCTTACCCCGCTCGTAGTACTACCAACACCTCTACCATGACAACCACTCGACTCATTCCCTCACCAGCCTCGATCGACCCATCGTCAGAGCACAACCGACCACCAGCCCCGTCCCTGCACTCCTCCTCCTTATCTCCACAGCTTCCCCTTTTCCCCGTACTTCGTCTGGCGGATTACACAGCATCACCACTGTCACTATGGCCGTGAAATAACTCCCACGACTGCCATAACCACCACTACTCTGCCCACCTTACTCACTTACCTTCTTCGGCGAGCTCAAGACCTAGCAGCCTTGACATTGCTATCGGCCACCCCCGGTGCCACTAGTGTCCAGATCCGCCACACCTGCAGTTCCAATAAACCTAGCTCCTCCGTGCCATTTTTCGTTGCTGACCCTAATTGTCACACTTTCTCGGAGCCTCATTTACCGCGATAACATGCTACCTTCATATCTGGGCCGTCGTTCCAACCACCATGAGAATCCTGGCCACTCTTCTCGCTATCTTCTCTGGCTCGACCATCGGTGCACGACTTCACCTTCCAGAGCTGTATCCGACGACTGTCTCTGCTCAGCCATCATCAGCTTCTGCCAAGCGTCTCTGACCGAGCTCCTGTTAAGCATCCTGTAGTGTCGACCGATCCACCATGTAGCCAATACAGCTGCGACGTCCCCGTGGTGAGTTTTCTTAACTCTTCTCTCAGTCTCTCCCTCTTCTCACTCTCGATCTCTCCCTATCCTTTTATCACGATCCGCTACCCAAATTTTTGGGCCGGGCCGATTCATGTCCAGCCTACGCTTGAGATAAAGCGTAGTAAGCTATTCCAAAGTTATCAAGGTAAGACTAAAATATGCTAGCAGTTATATAAGTAATAAAGAGTCAGAAATGTCCCAAACACAAAAGTCATCTCGTATATAAGAAAGTTCCAAGTACAAGTCCATAATGTAAAGCTGGATACAGGTCCAGTCACAAAATACATAGTCTAATACATGACTACTCTCAAAAGTCCAAAGTAAATAGACAACTAGACGAGTTTCCCCGCAGGTACATCCTCGTAAGACAAGGCCTGGTCCTCGGCAGCAACTCCATAATAGGAATCGCAAAGCAACTCCTCCTCAGTAAGTATACCTACAACGTTATCCTGTCAGGACGGAAGCAAGTACTGATTCTAGCAAACTAAATATACGAAACATGAAATAAACAGGAATGTAATAAACTGGAATCATGGCACATCATAATCTATCATGGCAAGGACACATATGTCATAGAGACAAATGCATATATAATGTTTAAAACTGTAGCAGGCACGTGATCGTCAATAGGTGTACAATGTGCAGGGGCACATAATAAAATATACTATCGTACAAGTGTAAAGGCGATAAATGTACATACGCACAAATACAACTTTGAGATAAAGGCCTACGGCGTAGTAACAAGTAAAATAAAACTTTGCTCGGTACGATAAAGGGGGCATGATCATGTACTCTACTATTAGTTTCCCCATAACCCAGATTCTAATCATGTGAGAGATATAAAACTGTTCTAAACATGGTAGGGACTGAAAATAATGCAATATGTGAAGATTTAACTTGCTACCCCAAGGATCAGCATTTAACATGGTTGGATCACAGTTCATTGATGTAACAGTATGTAAAGTTTGTAGAGGAACTTGCCTTTAGCACAGAAAAGTAGTGATAGAAATGCTATAGAAGCCTGGTGACTCGTCACTGTAGAAATAATACATAAACTTAGTTTTTTTACTAAGTTAAACACTAAGACACTAGTTGTGCAACACGACTTTCTTACTGGACACCTAGCCAAATAGTAACTTTAGCATAAGAGACCAATGTGGGGTGACACAACATCCAAACTAACTTTGTAGGGTCTTTAAACTAGTACGGGGTGAGGTCCAATACTATAATAACTCAAAACAACACAAATCATTGCAAGTCGTAACTATTCAATAAATAAATCAAACTGTACACTGTGTTCCAACAATTTTTGAGATAGACAAAAAGCTCAATTTTACATAATATAAAGTACCGTAATGATCCTTGTTAATTATAGAAATTTATAATAATTTTTTTGGAATTTATAAACCCTCATAGATATTTATTACAAATCAGCAAACATATGTATCCTAAAAATAAGTTATGTTTACCCATTTTTATAAAATACCAAAAAAATTTATTAAATGCTAGAAAAATTATAATAAATTAGCTAAATTAGCATAGTATTTAAATACAATTTTTCCCATATTTTTACAGTAATTAAAATATATATAAAAATTCAAAAATAGCATGTAACACTTTCTGAAAAATAATTAATTAATTATTTACTATTTGGTCCATGTATTCGAAATTTAACCGAAGTCCAGATACAGGACCCAGAGCCATGAATCAAGTCCAATATGACTTATACAGACTCTGAATGTATTAGACATAATTGGGCCCAAAAACCCATGCTAGGTTTGGACATCAATTGGTCATAATTAATAAAATACATGAATTTAAATATAAATAATATATTTTGAAGTAGTAAAATATACAAGTCACAAAATTATATTAATAAAATAACTTATGAAATTTTGCACAATAATATTTTGTACAAAGTAGAATTTAAAGTACATATATATAAATATACAACAACAATATTTATATATATATATAATGGATATATACATATAATAAATATACATGTATATATAAAAATACTAAATATAAAATATATAGATATATATACAAAAACAGTATATATACATATATATATACATATATATAACAGTATATATAGAACAATATATATATACATAAATACATATACATATATACATATATATAAATACATATATACATATATACATATATATAATAAAAAAACTAAAAACAAAACAAAACAAAAAAAGAAGGAAAGGAGGGGCTCGAACTCGGCTAGGACAGGGGGGGCTTTTAGCGTGCTCGGGCTGGCCAGGGGGTCAGCCCGAGTCATGTGTTAGGGAATGGGTTAGGGTTTTATTTATTAGGTTTAAGGTTAATGGGTTTCTAAACCCAATAGCATGCATGATCTAAACCCGTTAACCCATTTAACCTAAATGACAGTTCGGCTTCGTGTCCAAACTCTTCAGGACACGAGCAATGAAATCTGACCCAGTGTCGTGTGTCCGCGCCCAGCACGATACGCACGACACTGCAAACGCATCTCCAACCCTAATGTTAGGTTCTAGTGTCCAGACGAACGTCATGCGTGAGTTTAGGACACGCACGACACAATTTTGGGATGTTACCTTCGTGTCCGGCGAGCTGAGGTTGTGGAGGGTACTGGACGGCGGCTAGAGGCTTCGTGGTTGTGGCGCTGGGGTGGCGCTGCACTCACCTGGCTCTGGCGAACACGTCGGTGGTGGTCGATGGCGGTAAAGGTGGCTGTGGAGGTGGCGCTAGGGGGTTGTCGGAGTTAGGGTTTCGGTGGGGGCTCGTCAGGGAAGAAGGGGCTGTGGTGGTCGAAAATTAGGCTAGGGTTAGGGTCTCGGGGTCGGGGAGTATTTATAGACAGGTTAGGGCGGTCGAAGTGGGCTAGGTCGGTGTCGTCATGGCGGTCGTCGGTCGTCGTCGGTCGTCGGGGGCAGTTGGGTGAGAGGAGAGAGAATCAAACGTGGGGGGGCTGACTGGAAGTTTTACTGCAAGGCCCCCGAAGATTGGGGTCTTGCAAATTACCCTAAGCCTAATTGTTTGCAAATTACAATTTGCAATCCGCAATAAAAACAAATCAACAAATTATATTTTAATATTAAAACAAATTTAAATATTACAAAACGATATTAAAATAATTCAATTTATTACAAAATAATATATTTTGATTTAGAAATTATTTAGAAATTATTTAAAAATTCTAAAAAAATTCTAATAATTATAATAAATCATTTTAAAGCTAAATAGGTTATTAACATCTAATTAACACTAATTAAACCAAATTTGAAAAATAGGGGCTGACAAGTCTTCCCTCCTTGAAAAATTTTGTCCTCGAAATTCACAAGGATAGAAGACTCTACAAACATTCTAACATGACAAGCAATGCAAAGAATGACTAAGGCTATTATTAAGACTAACTTCTAGGGTATCAAGCGGGAATAGGTGGTTCCCTCGCAGCTGTTGGATCGAACAAGTAAGGATATCTCTCCCTCATGTCCGACTCCCTCTCCCAAGAAGATTCACCCGGAGAGTGACGGCTCCAAGCTACTCGTACTAAGGGTATGACTTTGTTCCTCAGCCTCTTCTTCCTCCTGTCTAATATCTCCACTGGCTGCTCAGTGATTGCAAGGCTCGGTCTGATCTCCAACTCTGAATGATCTAGTATATAGCTGGGGTCCGGAACATATCTCCTCAGCTGAGATACGTGAAAGACATCATAAACTCCTGCTAGATTGGGTAGAAGTGCAACCCTGTAAGCTACCTCTCCGATCCTGCCAAGTATCTCGAATGGCCCGATGTATCTGGGGCTCAACTTGCCTCCTCGTCCAAACCGGATCGTCCCTCTAGTAGGTGATATCTTCACTAGCACCATATCTCCGTCAGCGAACTCCATCGGTCTACGACTAGCATCGGCCCAGTGTTTCTGTCTGTCCTGAGCGACTCTGAGCCTGTCTCTGATCATCCCGACCTTCTCTGCTGCATCCGTAATCATCTCTGGCCCAAGCATAACTCTGTCCCCAACATCATCCCAAAAGAGCGGTGTACGGCATCGTCGTCCATATAATGCCTCGAAAGGAGACATACCGATACTGGCTTGGTAGTCGTTGTTGTTTAAAAACTCTATCCAGTGCAGATGGCTCTCCCATGATTCGCCAAAGTCCAGCACACAAGTCCTCAGCATATCCTCCAGTGTCCGTATCGTCCTCTCGAACTGCCCATCTATCTGTGGGTGGTATGCCGTGCTGAACTTGAGCCGACTGCCCAACTCCTCCTGCAAGCTCCTCCATTAGTGGGATGTGAATCTGCTGTCTCGGTCCGACACGATGCTCACTGGTACTCCGTGCAAGCGAACTATCTGCTGCATGTATAGCTCTGCCAACTTCTTGGTGGAAAGCCCCACCTTGAAGGGTATGAAGTGCGCACACTTCGTCAGCCTGTCCACGATGACCCAAATGGTATCCTTTCCTCCTTGGGAACGAAGAAGCCTTGAGATAAAGTCCATCATAATGTGTTCCCACTTCCACTCAGGAATGGGTAACAGCTGCAACAGACCAGCTGGCCTCTGGCGCTCCGTCTTGACCTGCTGGCAAACTAGGCATCTCGAAATAAAACATGATACATCTCTCTTCATCCCGTACCACCAAAGATGTTCCCGCAAGTCACGGTACATCTTGTTGGCACCAGGGTGAATGGAATATCGAGATCTATGCGCCTCCTGCAAGACTGCCTCTATCATCTCTCCCTTCAGCACGTACAACCGGCTGCCATGCCTCAAGGATCCATCCTCTGCTATGGTGAAGTCATCCAGCAATCCAGCTAAAGCTTGGGCTCGAAGTCTGCGAAGGCTCTTATCTGTAGACTGTGCCTCCCTGATCTGCTCCATCAAACCTGACTGAATGTCAAGCGCCATCATCTGTATCACTGATCCTGGCCGAACTATCTCGATATCGAGCTTCTCCAGATCTTTCTATAAATTCCGATCTATTATCAGATACTATGCCATCGAATGCCTGTTCAGCGCATCCGCCACCACATTTGCCTTCCCGAGGTGATACTGTAAATCGATGTCGAAGTCCTTCATCAACTCCAACCATCATCTTTGTCTCATGTTCAGCTCTTTCTGCGTGAACACATACTTCAAGCTCTTGTGGTTAGTAAAGATTTCCATACGCTCTCCGTATAAGTAATGTTTCTATAACTTGAGTGCAAAGATCACCGCAACTAACTCTAGGTCGTGGGTAGGATAGTTTCGCTCATGAGTCCGTAATTGCCTGGATGTATAAGCAATCACTTTCCCATGCTGCTGTAGGACACATCCTAGCCCCTTTTCTGAAGCATCGTTGTATATGGTGAAACCTCCAGACCCTGAAGGTAATGTCAGAACTAGAGCGGTCGTCAGCCTCCTCTGGGTCTGCAACTAGACTAGGAGCGAAACGGCTCAGGCGACTAAACTCTGCTGGATACTCGTCAACAGAACGGTTCCCCTACTGAGGTTCTGGAATCATAGCCCCATGGCTACCCTAGCGGTGGTCGAGAAGAATTTTTTCTTGAACTGGGTCTTGAACTGATCGCAAGTGGCCTTCCCTCTCGCGAATAACGGCTCATTCTGGAACCAAACTCCTGCCAAGTCTATCAGCAAAAATCCCGCTGCCTCGACTTGGAGGTCACTCGACAACCTAGCTCCAAGGAGCTTGCTCTCTACCGAGTCTAGCCAGTCATCTGCTACTACTATGCCCTCAGTCCCTAAGAACTCCTTGGGGTTCAGACCCATGTCCTTGATTGTCCCCGCTCTCTGTCGCTACTCTACAGGTGGTGGGACCACGGTACGTTCCTCAGAATGCTCCATGCTCTGGCAGAGTAGGGTGGTCTGCTCCTGATGGGTCGTTAGGAACCTCTGGATCAGAGTGAGCAGTTGGTTTCTGTCGAGTGTGACGGAAGCCTGGGCAGGTATAGTGATAGGTGGTGGTGGGAGTATCGGGTCCTGATGGGACTGTGATATAGAAGGTGGTGGAGGCATTTGGGTTGGTGGATTTATGGAGTAGGAAAATATAGTAGGTGGAGGTACATCGGTCAACTGGTCAACCGACTGGATAGGGAGTGTGCCATTCTCAGGTGTGACATACTGGAATGAGCGGGTGAGCACCATCTAAATAAATAAAAGGAACTTATAAGGACTCTTTAAAGTAAACAATCATAAATAACAAGAAAATCCAATTTGTAACAACGAACATGTGATGCGTTTCCTATGTTGCAATCCTAGTAATCCGCTAAATGTTCTAAGCGTCATTCCTAGTGTTGTCTAATTACCTTAAGTTCCTAATTGCAGGCAAGCTTGGTACAATAACGTAACCAAACAATTTAGTCAGGACCTGTATGGGCCACCACTAAAAATACGTCACGATCCGCTACCCAAATTGTTGGGCCCGGCCAATTCATGTCCAACCTACGCTTGAGATAAAGCGTAGTAAGCTGTTCCAAAGATATCAAGGTAAGACTAAAATGTGCTAACAGTTCTATAAGTAATAAAGAGTCAAAAATGTCCCAAACACAAAAGTCATCTCGTATATAAGAAAGTTCCAAGTACAAGTCCATAATGTAAAGCTGGATACAGGTCCAGTCACAAAATACATAGTCTAATACATGACTACTCTCAAAAGTCCAAAGTAAATAGACAACTAGACAAGTTTCCCCGCAGGTATATCCTCGTAAGACAAGGCCTGGTCCTCGGCAGCAACTCCATAATAGGAATCGCAGAGCAACTCCTCCTCAGTAAGTATACCTACAACGTTATCCTGTCAGGACGGGAGCAAGTACTGATTCTAGTAAACTAAATATACGAAACATGAAATGAACAGGAATGTAATAAACTAGAATCATGGCACATCATAATCTATCATGGCAAGGACACATATGTCATAGAGATAGATGCATATGTAATATTTAAAACTGTAGCAGGTACGTGATCATCAATAGGTGTACAATGTGCAGGGGCACATAATAAAATATACTACCGTACAAGTGTAAAGGCGATAGATGTACATACGCACAAATACAGCTTTGAGAAAAAGGCCTACGGCGCAGTAACATGTAAAATAAAACTTTGTTCGGTACGATAAAGGGGACATGATCACGTACTCAACTATCAGTTTCCCTATAACCCAGATTCTAATCATGTGAGAGATATAAAACTGTTCTAAACATGATAGGGACTGAAAATAATACAACATGTGAAGATTTAACTTGCTACCCCAAGGATCAGCATTTAATATGGTTGGATCACAGTTCATAGATGTAACAGTATATAAAGTTTGTAGAGGTACTTGCCTTTAGCAAAGCAAAGCAGTGATAGAAATGCAATAGAAGCCTGGTGACTCGTCACTGTAGAAATAATACATAAACTTAGTTTTTATACTAAGTTAAACACTAAGACACTAGTTGTGCAACACGGCTTTCTTACTGGACACCTAGCCAAATAGTGACTTTAGCATAGGAGACCAATGTGGGGTGACACAACACCCAAACTAACTTTCTAGGGTCTTTACACTAGTGCGGAGTGAGGTCCAATACTATAATAACTCAAAACAACACAAATCATTGTAAGTCGTAACTATTCAATAAATAAATTAAACTGTACACTGTGTTCCAACAATTTTTGAGATAGACAAAAAGCTCAATTTTATATAAAATAAAGTACTACAATGATCCTTGTTAATTATAGAAATTTATAATAATTTTTTTGGAATTTATAAACCCTCATAGATATTTATTACAAATCAGCAAACATATGTATCCTGAAAAAGAGTTCTATTTTTCTATTTTTATAAAATACCAAAAATACTTACTAAATGCTGGAAAAATTATTAAATTAGCTAAATTAACATAGTATTTAAATACAATTTTTTTCAGATTTTTACAGCAATTAAAATATATATAAAAATTCAAAAACAGCAAGTAACACTTTCTAAAAAATAATTAATTAATTATTTACTATTTTGTCCATGTATTCGAAATTGAACCGAAGTCCAGATACAGGACCCAGAGCGATGAATCAAGTCCAATATAACTTGTACAGACTCTGAACGTATTACACACAATTGGGCCCAAAAACCCATGCTAGGTTTGGACATCAATTGGTCATAATTAATAAAATACAGGAATTTAAATATAAATAATATATTTTGAAGTAGTAAAATATACAAGTCACAAAATTATATTAATAAAATAACTTGTGAAATTTTACACAATAATATTTTGTACAAAGTAGAATTTGAAGTACATATATATAAATATACAACAACAATATATATATATATATATATATATATATATATATATATATATATATTTTTATATATATATATATATATAATATATATATATATAAAAATATATATATATATATATATATATATATATATATATATATATATATATATATATATATATATATATATATATATATATATTTATTTATATATATATAATAATGGATATATACATATATAGATATTTATATATATATAAAAATATATATATAGATATTTATACATATATAATGGATATATACATATAATGAATATACATGTATATATAAAAATACTAAATATACAATATATAGATATATATACAAAAATAGTATATATATATACATATATATAACAGTATACATATATAACAATATATATATACATAAATACATATACATATATACATATATATAAATACATATATACATATATATAATAAAATAAACTAAAAACAAAACAAAACAAAAAAATAAGGAAATGAGGGGCTCGAACTCGGCCAGGACAGGGGGGCTTTTAGCGCGCTCGCGCTGGCCAAGAGGTCAAACCGAGTCATTTGTTAGGGAATAGGTTAGGGTTTTATTTATTAGGTTTAAGGTTAATGGATTTCTGAACCCAATAGCATGATCTAAACCCGTTAACCCATTTAACCTAAATGATAGTTCGGCTTCTTGTCCAGACTGTTCAGGACACGAGCAATGAAATCTGACCCAGTATCGTGTGTCCGCGCCCAGCACGACACGCACGACACTGCAAACGCGTGTCCAACCCTACTGTTAGGTTTCCCGTGTCCAGGCGAACGTCATGCGTGAGTTTGGGACACGCACGACACAATTTTGAGGATGTTACCTTCGTATCCGGCGAGCTGGGGGTTATGGAGGGTACTGGACGGCGGCTAGGGGCGTCGTGGTCGCAGTGTTGGGGTGGTGCTGCACTCGCCTGGCTCCGACGAACACGTCGGTGGTAGCCGATGGTGGTGAAGGTGGCTGTGGAGGTGGTGCTAGGGGGTTGTCGTAGTTAGGGTTTCGGTGGGGGCTCGTTGGGGAAGAAGGGGCTGTGGTGGTCAGAAATTAGGCTAGGGTTAGGGTCTCGGGGTCGGGGAGTATTTATAGACAGGTTAGGGCAGTCGAAGTGGGCTAGGTCGGTGTCGTCGTGGCGGTCGTCATTCGTCTTCGATCGTCGAGGGCAGTTGGGTGAGAGGAGAGAGAAAGAAACGTGGGAGAGGGGGTGACTGGAAGTTTTGCAGCAAGGCCCCCGATGATTGGGGTCTTGCAAATTACCCTAAGCCTAACAGTTTGTAAATTACAATTTGCAATCCGCAATAAAAACAAATCAACAAATTGCATTTTGATATTAAAACAAATTTAAATATTACAAAACGATATTAAAACAATTCAATTTATTACAAAATAATATATTTTGATTTAGAAATTATTTAAAAATTATTTAAAAAATCTAAAAAAATTTCTAATAATTATAATAAATCATTTTAAAGCTAAATAGGTCATTAACATCTAATTAACACTAATTAAACCAAATTTGAAAAGCAGGGGCTGACACCCTTGCTCTCAAATTCTCTCTCCCTCAATTTCTTTCTGATCTCTTCTTCTTCTTCTTCTTCTTCTTCTTCTTCTTCTTCTTCTTCTTCTTCTTCTTCTCTCTCTTACTTTTCCTCTATTGATGTGTTTTACTCTTATTTTATTTTAAATATTTTTATTAAAAATTAGAGTAGAAGTAAATATACATATATAATATTATACATATATTAATATAGTTATTATGATTATTAATGTTATTGTTAGTTGTTATTATTAAAAATGTTTTATAATTGTTATTAGATAAAAACATTATGTAATATTTTTCCAAAAATTTTTTGTAATAAAAATTATAGAATTGGACTTGGCCTACACCGATTATTCCATATGGTTTAGAAACCCTAAAATGTATTATCACATTATTTTTGATCTATTATAAAATATAGCTTTTTGACCTAAACATTATATATTGACAAATTAGATTTTGAGCCCTAAAATAAATTTCTAGATTTACAAATTTATTAAAAAATTTAAGTATGTATTTATCTAAAATATTTTGGGTAGTAAAAATCTAGTTTTCAAGTATCATAAATATTTTCTAAATATATTTATATATGTTTGGTTATATAATTCCTTAGAACAAATTCTTGAGCACGACTAATTATAATCTATATTTTCGGACTTATACATATTGACCCTAGCTGATTGGACTATTCTGGATTTAATTGAGTAGTCTGTCCCATCATTTGAGGCCATATTATGAAGTTTTACCACCCGAGCTAATTCTGTGCCAACATGATGGTCGCACCACACCAGACAAGATACCTTACCATATTACTGTTTATTTACTCTAGCTCATCATATGTATTTATTTATTTATTTATTTTATGCGATATAAATTATTCTTCTAATCGTACTTAGATGCAAATTACTGTTAGTCATATTTTTAATTATTTTATTTATTTCTAGGCATATTGACCTAGATTTAAGAGTCTGTCCTTTGTTTATGCCTCATTCATTAGCCTTGACACATGTATGCCACGAGTCACATGTTGCATATAGAATTTAGACTTGCGTATCGACTGATCATCAGTACGTATAAGATGAGCGTTAGGTTATAACAACTAATAGGATTTCATGCTAGAAGACTAGTAATTATTAGAGTTAGGACACTAGATGGAGAGAATACAATTGGACGTTGACCGCCTCCCTATCTATCGTAGAGTCGCACGCTAGTTACCGAGGAACGATCGGTAGACTATATTCTATAGACTCGTTCGATACTGAGGAATGGTATATAGTATTTAGACTTACTACTAAGGTACTGTTTATTTCGACTTGACTTAGAGGTCATTCGACCATGCACTATTCTCGATTGTATTATAGCTAGAGTGGTTAGGTAACCTTTGTCCGTTTAGACATACGTACATTTTTTTATAATTTATATACATATGCCTGATCAGGACAAGAAACAGTATTTTGTCACAAAATAGTGTGCTACTCCTTGTCCTTGTTTGGTTGTAGGGGTGGTTCACTGTTTCGATGAGAAAATACTGGACCATGTTCCTGATCCGGATTATCATTGAGCATTTTATATTTAGTTATATGGCATATTTTTCTATATCTTATTATGTCCCTCTGAGGATATGGTGATTTCTCCATGTATAGATGTTCATGACATTCCACAGGAGTAATAGCCAAGATCCTGATCTTCTCTCTCTATCAAAGATGTCTTGCCCTTGGATCGTCCCTGCTGCTTGTGACAAATTCCTTATTTTGCTATTTATTTCTTTCTAGTTTAAGCGCTTGGTAGTGGATTGGTCTCCATCCATCAACTTGTTCATTGACTTCCATATTTGATTTAATAATATCTTTTATTCTTTTGTTTTTATGGATGAGATTTAGTGAGCCATGATTATCTATATACTATATTTATACTTACATATATTTATTATACGACTGGCATGTACGTTACCTAGTCCTACGTATTTTGGGACTGGTGCGTTACAGTTTGAGTGGGACATGATATGCCTAAGTGAATGTGGACTCGTCTAGAACACAAATATAAAATTAGTTTTGAGGAATTGGCCAATATTGTGCTTCAAAAGTCAAATCTATGACAAACTGCATTTATATTCAAAATTAAAAATAAAATATGGTTTAATAAATAAAAATTTAAATTTTTTTTCAAAAATCAGAGGGCTTACAATCTACCTACCTTAAAAGAATTTCGTCCTAGAAGTTAAAAATAATGCTCACTAATAAAGAATCATGCTAACTTAACTAATAATAGTTCAAAGGGGTACACTATGTCACTACGGTCTCTCTTTAATAGTATGATTAACAATCCATCCCTTCTAGCTCTAGGAGTTATGCAATACTTACCAGTACTATGCTTGTCTACTAGATAATGGGGTATGTTACTGCTAAACCATGCTTATATATACTACCTTGGCAACGACTTACCTATTGACTAATCTTCTAGTCATGGTTGCTAATAGATCCTTTCGAAGTTATTCCCCTTATATATATATAGGTATGTCTAGTCTAACACAGTCCTATCCGCTCTACACTATATCCCAAGATAGATACTATGGTATAACCGATCATCATGTATCCCTTTAATAGGAATCTCCCTAGTAAGGTTTTTCAGGCTACTGTCCAGTGTAACTCCATTCCTTGACCTATGCCTACTATCATGATTTTTATATCATTCAAGCGAAACTTCCTTCGTCTCGATGCAACCATAGAAATTCTATGAGGCTTTGTATCTATCTTAAGCACGATGCTTATGGCCTCATTCTATTTATAACAATTTTTTTAATCCTTTCACTATAGTTTTATATGGGTGATCACACTCTAATTAAGGAACCCTATCTAATTCTAAAATTCTACCAAATATTCTTCCAAGTTACTCCATTTATTTCGATTGAGAACCCTATCTTATATCTTCCTTACTGAACCAAATTAAAATGTACTATATTTTTACTCCATCCTATCTATTCTTAGGTGAAATTGTAGAATGGTTGTAGTCCATTGCTCATAGAGTCTCTTGTTGGATTAACTCGCCTATATGAATTCTATACTGCCAGTCTAATCCACTCGGTCTATCTAATAGAGACGTCTATCTTACCCCTATTACCTTAAACAATCAATCCCGCTTAAGATATTCTAGTAACTACCTTCTATCCTAGAATAAAATACGGTTCGTCCTTCCGAATTAAGGAAAGGCAGGAATTCATGGTAAGGAGTTCAAGAAAGATGATCAAATGCAAATTTTGAGTTCCAAGGGCGATAGATTGAAAAAAACTTTTAAAGTAATTGTGGATTGAGATCCTTAATATAATATCCTATTGTAGGTCCGTTTGGTACAGTAACATAACCGAAACGATATGCTCTGACCTACACGGACCACCAAAAATAATAATAATATTCCAGTACCAAAATACATAGGACTATAAATGCGTATACATGCCAGCTACGTATAAACTAGACTTCAGCTCAGCTAGAATACGTATCAACTATCTAAATTAGGTAGTTATATCTCTATATCACTACAGTAATCCTATATATCAATCCTCAGGAGATAAGTCTATTGTAAGACCAAGTACACTAATGTTAGTCAGGCATTAACACATCGGATTCTACAAGCACACAAAAATAGACAACATATAGTAAAGTCATACTCTATTACATTTAGATGAATAATCTTATGTCAAAGAATAAAGCTTGTAAAATTAGGCCATATCAGCAGAACAAAGCGATAAAAAATAATATACTGCCGGAGGAATATATTAATGATATCAACCAAATATATACCTAAGTCGAACACAGCAACACCACCGGGATCAGCGAACTTTCTCTGCATAAGCAACTACCTAAAAAGATCATCATGTCCTCAGAAGGACTTAACAAGGTACAAAATATACATGCCAAAGTAACAGTAAAAGAAAATATAAATGCAGAAAGGTAACTACCATATCCATTTAAGTGATAATACAGTTGAGTACAATTCTAATACCAGGCACAACCGTATAGGAAATCACCCATGGCACTGTGCTGTGATACCAATGGGCGAATGAGTAAACAATACCATAGTTCTGCTACATAGACCATGGTCACAAGTAAAATAACCAAGTCCCAAATATGGAAGCATGATCACGAGTCTAGACGATCGAATATTTCAATAGAGTCCTCCCCTCTCCATGCTCTAAAGTTATCCAGACAAGTCACGTCAAGTCAAGTATAACTCAAGTACAAGTAACAAATCGCACATGCTAGTACAGTGTCAATAACCAAGAATACTTATGTCAGACTATATATCATCAATCGTGTTAGTGTCCTATGGCCTATCTTATCAATAGACACGAATAAACTACAACGTCATGCCTAGTGTCGATACCTGATATTTGTAAACTAACATCGGCACCCGAATAATAATCAGACGTCAAATATCAACTAATCCTATGTACATAATATATAAATAAACAGTAAATAAAGAAAATAACAAAGTACTGAAACTTTAGCAAGATCTACTTGCCTGTAGCCTCCAAGTACATATACAACGGTCCGACTCCGGGAGCCTCGATCACACAGTAACGTACACCTAGAATAGAACAAACCTAACTATCAATGACATTTCTATGTCATACCTTATATGGACTTACCATATATAGACCTAATTAATATATTCTACTATACTAGTCACATTACCTATTTAACTCAATCTAGTATATATATAGTATTAAATCTATATGATAAAGTAATATTTTTATAAAATAAAAATATGTTATTTATTTTTAGAAAAAACATATAAATATTTTATAATAAAATTTACTCGATTTTATTTATAGTAAAATAGGTATATAAGTCTCATATTGATTCGACGTCAATAGTCACCAACTTGTGTAATAGTTTTGTACCCAAAATAAAATTTTTTAAACAAACAATAAATTTGAAAATTTCTGTAAAATATATTAGAATATGGATTTCATAAGAAAATATAGACAATATTTAATTTAGAAAAGTTCCATTAAGATCTAAGTCCAAAAAGACATGCAGATCCTAGGTTTCTTGGTGATACGACAACAATACGACGAACATGAATTTTATTAAAATATGAAACCTCAACCACATGACAGAAAAGTATATTGGATGGAAAGATTAAAGTGTCTAGAGTATTATCAAAAATATTAGACTGGTCGAAATGCTCCGCAAGTCGCCGAAAACTCGCCTGCAAAAGAATTGGTTCAGCCTGGACACACGTTCGTAAAACGGATACCACGGACCAATCGTAATCTTGCCTGGAGACACGTTCATAAAATGAAAATTTTGATTGGGTTTAAACCTATTTGGTTGTACAAAATCTAAATAAAATCTATCTAAATTAATCCTAATAGGTTATGACAACCTAATATTTTCTCTACAAAGGCTAGTTGGACTAGTTTTGGGCCGGTATAATTTATTAAACCGAAATAGGCTCTGAAAGTCTAATAATTGGATCTTGTGTTCCATTTGAAAATAAATAGAACATGGGAACTCAATTGAGTGAGATACTATTGTCATGTGCATAGTTGGCTCAAAACCATATATGGGGTCGAACAACTTGGATCGGGTTTGGGTCTAAAATCGAAATTGGAAAATAAATTAAAATTTACGGTAATGGCTAAAATGACTATTTTGATCGTAAAATTGTGCAAGAAAAATATAGTGCATGGGAATATGTTTGAGTGAAATATAATATGCCTACGTGAAGGTGGACTCGTCTTGAACACGAATATGAAATTGGTTTCGAGAAATTGACTAACGTTGTGCTTCAAAAGTCAAAGCTACGACAAAGTGTATTTATAGTCAAAATTAAAAATAAAATATGGTGTAATAAGTAAAAATCATATAAAAAATAAAAATAAAAATCCAAAAACCAGAGGGCTTACGGATATTCCTTAAGGTTATTAGATAAGTAACACTCATCTGCATATCTCATTCATGTGAATTAAATCATTAATATTTTTTGTGCCTTATGCCATTCCAGTGTCTATGTGTAGATGCATATCAGCAAGTTCACATAAATAGAGTGTATTTATATTCTTTAAATATGGTACTTCAGGACCTAGAACATGTTCTTTCATTCTTTCGGTCGTAAAGGATCTCATTGACTTGACCATACCATTATAGGTATGATAATTACTCATATTAAATTTCATCAGAAGATTTATCTCTCTGGGAGATTATCTCTTCATGGGATTAATATTATCTCTTCAGAGATTATAGTATATATCTTTGGAGATATTTTTAATCTCTTCAGGAGATATTTTAAATCTTTTCAGGAGATACTGTCATATGATCTATATTCAGGAATTATCTCTTCAGTATATTTCTCTCTTCAGGAGATTATCTCTTCATGACATCTTCTTTTCGGTAGATACTTTCAATCTTTTCAGGATATTATCTCTTCAGGAGATCTTCTCTTCGGGAGGTTGTTCCATGTGCATAAAAGGACATTTTGATGAATCAGTTCAATAATTTCTTTATAAATATGACTATACATTTATAATTATTATGATTAGATATTTTCCTAGACATATACTCAGTGAGCGTATTACATTCTTTCGGACTATTTTAGTCCATATATGGCTCATTTGCAAATCATTCGGTGATAGCATGGTAATTTTAAATCCTTCAAGGATATGCCTAAAAATTAAGTCCTTCAAAAATTTCATGTACATCTTATCGTTTAGGTTATCATGACCAGAGAATATACTTCTTCATATTATACTCATAATTATTTTGATAATCCTTGAGCTAACATTGCTCTATACATTTGGATCTCTATTTGTTACAAACTGTAACTACCTAAATCAAGAATTTTTATTTTAGAAATTAATGTTATTTTTGGAAATTTATAAAAATATTTCTTTTCCAAATTTATTGAGAATTTATTTTTAATTCTAGTTATTATTATTTAATAATTAGTTATCAGATTTATTTTATTATTAAATACATTCTTGTGAGCCTACCAAGCCTTGGGCTTGGATTGTGCCTACCAAGCCGTGGGCTCGGATTGTGGGCCTTTATAATGACAAATTAGTGGTTAGTTCTAATTATTTGATTACGTTACTAATTATTGGATTAGTTAGTGATTAATCAGTGGTTAGTTAGGATTAGTTAGTAGGTTCCACTATTGTCCCTAGATCTATTACATATTACATGTTTGCTACTTGGGCTTAGAGAACACTCCATTTTCTTTTTATTAAAATATTGGAGACTCTCCAATATTTTATTACAGAATTCTCTCTCTCTATCTATCTCTATCTCTCGTGTCAGCAACTCCGCCTGCCAGACCACCGTGCTCCTTCGCTCATCGTCGTACTTTGACAAACTCTAGTGAGGTGCTGTCCGACTTCACCGACCACTCCACGGTTCTTCTCCTCTTCTCTTCCTATTCACCACTCTCTTTTGGCCATGCCCTACAGTCTCCACTACCAACCGAGCCACCACACAAATCATAGTATCACCAACACCAACACCATCATCATCTAGCCTCTACCATCATCATCACAGTAACCCAAACCCCACACACCACCACAACGAACTAGATCTGGCCACCCACATCTCCAGCACCAATGCCTCGCCGTCTCTCGCTTATCTAGCTCCGATCACCACAACCATCTCCACATCACCCATTACCACCACCGCAGCGACTTGCCACCACTGAGCTACAGACATCACTAATACCACCACCAGCCTAACTTCGACCACCGCCACAAGCACACAACCACCACCACCCCCCAAACAAAGACCCCCCACTCACCTGTGACCATCGTGCCCAGCCGTGCGGCCTCGATCTATCGACTTCCACAACTGTCCAGTCGTAGCGGAGCCCAGATCTGCCATAAGGATCGCCATCGCTTTATCACACCTCCGCCCAAATGAATTTTCATCGACGATGACTTCAATGTCCTAGATCTGGCAGATCTCGCCAGATCCGCTGCCTTTTGCCGCTCTCGAGCCCTTCGACCTCGATGTGTCATCACGTCATGATCTTCGACCAACCTAGTGTTTCTCTGTCTAGCGCCACCACCGAGTCACCGTGCCAACGACCACTCACTGAGACTCTCGACTTTTCCTCTCCCATTCGCTATCGTTCACTCTTTTTCCTTCTCTCCTTCTTTTTTCCTCTTCCTTAATTTTACTCCTGTCATACTTATCCCCTCTATGTTTTTAGGGTTGGCATTGGGCCTGAGCCCAGTGGGCCTGGTTGGACACAGAGCCAGTAGTTTGATTTTTTGTATATATACTAGTTAAGCCCATGTATATAAATATGTATATATGTACTGGTATATATATATATGTATGTATATTTTATACTATTATTTTATTAGTATTAACATTTATAGCATGCAGTAAATTTAGTATTTGTTAATATTATTAGTTATTACTTTATCTATTAGTTTTACTATAGTAATCTTAGTTGATGTATAATTTTCCGAAATTGTTTTGTAACAAATTTTATTTAGAAATCTAAAATGACTAGCTATATTCTCAAAATATTTATTTTAAATAGTTCGACTAATAAAACTAGTTTCAAATTATATAAAATATTTTTCTAATTAATTGTATAGTTAATAATGCACTTTCCTCAATTATCATCTAAATCGCATTCTAATCGTGCGTCTTTAATTTTGTGACTGTGCTCAATCTCTGCAAATCTATTGGCGATCTATGGATTACCTATGTTGGACAATCTTGGATTATTGAATATTATGATCTTCGATGACACTCATTTTGGACAATGCTCTTTAGGGGATTACTATTATATTCTGGACCTTAGACTTTGATATTTTTTGTGTCGACACATCTATGTCGCGTACGTCGACTTCAGACACCCGAGACAAGTACTTACAATTATCACTTTCATTTTCTGATAGTTACTTTATTCATGATTTAGATGTGCATTTCCTGATTATTGACATGACTATCTCACGAGATTATCATTATGAATTCTATTACATGATTGTCTGGTTTTCTGTTCCTAAGTTTATCCTAAACATGTTTTCTGTTGAGATGAATCCATGATTACTAGTTGGACGTGAAATACCTTAGTATATATGTAATCAAAGTACCCATATTTCCTGTATTCCAGTTGGTAGCTAAATCATACATGATACGTATGATTTAGTCGGACCAAGTAGATCCCCCAGCCTGATCACATATAGAATGTGGTATTTTAAAAATACTAAGTGTAGTTATGAATTATGCATTTCATACTGATTATGTCATATGCTTTCATTTTCCTTCTATGATTATTTCTTTCCTATTTACATATTTGTCAGATCATGATTACAGTTACTTACTCCTATGTCTCATAATCTATTTCATGTTATATAGTTTCTATCATATTATGAATAGTAGATCATGTATTATAGTTGCTTCCGTCCTGATTAGATAACCATATTTTTAGGCAATGACTTAGAAAACTGGTGGCCCTCTTACTATGGCACATTTGAGGCTGATCACGATATATCTGAGGATGCAAGAGATGATATAACAGACTTACTACAGGAGAATGCTTAGTTTAGTTTAGCTTTTACTTTCTATTATTTAGACTTCTGTTATCAGAACATTTATTGAGTTGTACTCTATTTGAGGATTCATGTATCTTACTTTCTGGACTTAGACTCCGTGGACTTGTCTTTCTATTTCATATCTACCTGTTAGCACTATTGATTAAGTTAGAATCTTGCCATTATGATTTATATTATGTCGCTGAATTTGGATATACTTGAGGATTGACAGCGTACTATCGCCGACTCTGCGGCATAGGCTAGACGTGTTTCCACGTATTCATGTCCGAACTTTCGGGTGCTGGTCGTGACATAAGTAATCATTCAAAACATACATGGTTTATTCTTTTTGGGTTTTGTACTATAGGACAGAACACTCCATGCTTTGCAAGAGATATCACATCTTTCCATTATATTATTCATGGTTTAGTGTTATCCTTTTTTATCACCCTTTGTATTCTTATTTGATAATGTCATCTATGACAAACTTCTTGATTCCAAATTTCTCTTGACTATGTATAAAAGATAGATTTCTTGGGTACCGGTACCTCTTTCTCAGTCTCTTCTGAAATATGAGGTATATCTACGACCGGAGTGATATACTTTGAAAAATTAGATCTTTGGCTCATGACATCTTTTGGATCGTCATGAACTTTTCTCTACAGGAGATGTTTCTTCAGGAGCTGCTTCTTCAAAAGCATTAGGGTGTGTTATAGCCTCTTTTTCTAGAGAGCTAAATTTTTAGAATATTTTTAGGTCATATGGATTCTTGATATAGAACTTATTCATTTGCTTATTTGGTTCTTTTGGTACTTTCTTTTATTAGAAGATGGATTCATAGTTGGTATAGCAATATTATTAAAGTCATCAAGTAAGCATCTAATAATTCGTTTGCAATAAAATAAAAGGGATAATTTCTCCTAATCTAATCAAGATTAGATAAAGTGGAAGTATGTCATGATACGTTCTTCTGGAACTATACTTTATGGCATTCTTCTAGAACGATGATAAATTTCTTCTAGAACGATAATTTACGACGTTCTTCTATAACAAGGCATTTATATTCTTCCTATCTCTCCCTAATGGCGAGAATTCTGCCTTGTTAACATGACAGATCAAAAAAATATCTCTAGAAGATTAATAATCTAAGGAGATAAACATCGAAAATTATTTTAACATTATAATTCACGAAACGTAGATGTCAATATTACAGTTTCAATAATACCAACATAACACATAAATTCAAAAATAATACAATACAAAAGAAACTAGACTACTTATTATTCAAATACAATCTTCTTGATTGATGGTTTAGAAATAAATTTTCTTAGGTCAAGGAAACCTAGTTGACCGTTAGTTTTAACTGTCATTTGCTAAGAGATGACCACATGAATTAGTTCTGATAATTATAATCGTCATTATTATGGGGCATCTTGATCATGCATAGTTCAAAAGTTATACATGGAATCATTCACTTATGGCTCACAATGGACCCTTATGATTGAGGTTCTGGCTTCTGGTAGTATTTGACTGACTACCCCATTGTGAATAAAGTAGATCTCTAAATATAAGCTAGATAATATCTTTAGAACGAACTTCTGGTTCTTCCCTATTCTAGAGGCTATACAAATATATTCTTTATTATCTTCGCTTATTATTTCGATATGATATCCATTTGCCCTTATGTTCTTAAACTCAATAATTTTTTTCTGGAATTATGAGAGTTTATGACATTTTGTATAAGTAGGTTGGTTCCATTGGGTAAAATTAAGTGTGCTCTACCAGAGCCTTCAATAATATAAGCATGACAGTCTATCATGGATATTACTTTCATACTAGTATTCTTGTTAGAGGAAAAAAAATTATTCTTAAGGATGGTGTTGGTAGCAGCACTATTAGTCATGCATAAGATATCTCTATCTTATTTTTTTTATGAATTCTAGTTTCTAGATATCTTAATATCTTATCAATAATTGCAAATATAAATATTATTAATCAATAATAATAATTCTAAACATAGAACTTCGAGTCTATAATAGTTGGTATGCCAGCCAAACATCCATGGTCACCATATAGATTAGACAAACTTATGGCTCAAACTTTAGAATTTTCTAATATATATGAGTTTGCAACTTTAAAATATATGCAAATATAAAATATGAACATTCAGGTTAGTGTTATTTGTAAGTTATTTAGACATAGACCTTCAGGTCCATGATAATTCCTATGATAACTACACATTGGCCTCTCTTTTTTCTTAGAAATTCTAAGGTATTATCAAACATATTTTATTGTCAATTTTGTTTTAGCCTTTCGAGGGATAGAAAACTTGCTGTGACCGGTAAAAATTAGTTCGTGGACGACTGGTTCCCCGGACATGCATATATCAAACCATCAGAACCAGGCTAAATATGCAAGTCATCTTGAGTTGTGTCAGTTGGTATTACTTATAGTTACCAGCAAAAGGAGTGAAAGCACTTGAAGCTTCACAATCTTTAGCAATTCAAAGTCCTATTTATTAAGGAATACAAGAAATGGGACCAACTTAATGGCTTCACACCTGAGCTCCTCATTAATGAGTAAGTAGTGGGTCTTAAGTATTATCTCTCTCTTTGTCTGATTCTGATTATAGGTTGGAGTTGGATTGGCTGAAATACTACAATATTATGATCTATGTGAGGGTTCTTCCATGAAACCATAGATGCTCACTGTTGGTATTTTTGCCTTTGGACTAGAAAAGATAGTCCCACATCGGCTACACCAAATGGTGAGTATCTCAATATAATGCATTGCTTGTGTTGAGGTGTGCACATGAGGTGTAGTGGGGCACAAGTTTGTGCCATGTGGGAGTATTTTCCTAGAAAGAAAAAGGATTAAATCCAACAAGGATGCAAGTTGATTTTTGTTGTGCGAACTCGGACTCGGACTCGGACACGGACTCCAGGATGTCTCGTGCATGCACGAGAGTGTTCGGGGGGTAGGCGTGGACTGGCACACTTCTATGCTGATTGTGGGATGATCTAAAATATCAAACTCTATTTTTGAGTATTGGTATTTTAGTCCCACATCGGATAGGAGAAGAGGTGAAGTCTCAACTCCACTCTATAAATAGAGCCCCTTGGCCTCCTTTGAAAGATGCACCAAGAAGAGAGTTAAGGGAGTCTGTAAGTCCAGGAAGCCCGTTCAAGTCTCAAATATTGACTTACGAGCGTTCCAGAAGTTCTTCGTGAACTTGCTGGTTCCTGGGAGCAGATCGTGTTGGGGCGAATCTTGCTTTGAGCAACGGTGATCTTAATCACCCCAGCAAGAACCTTTCCTCTTTCTTCTTTCTTCTCCTTCATCTGAGTTGTAACTCAGTTCTGTCCTTCTGCAACTGCGATTGCAAGGAAGAACGTGAGATTTATTTTCTGATCTCAGTTCTGTCCGTCAGCAACTGCGATTGCGAGGAAGAACGTGAGATTTTCTTTCTGATTATTGTTGCTTTTGTAATCAGATTTATATTATTGTGTTCCTCTTGGATCTCGAGAATAATCAGAAGGTGAACGTTTGTTGAACCTCTGATCTCGACATCGAGTCTACCATCTTTGATCAAGCCCCGGGATCAACAATCTCAAAGCAAGATCCTTGTAGATGGAGAACTCTCGTGCTTCTCTCATCGATACCAGCTTTAACAAGTTGGAGAAATTCGACGGAGAACATTTCCAAATCTGGAAGAGGAAGGTCACCCTTAATCTTCAACTCGTGGACGTAGACCATGTGTTGATTAAGGATGAACCGACAATTCCAGAAGGAGGAACTGCCGATGCTATTGTTGCTGCATTCGTCAAGCAGAGCAAATGGAATAGAGAAAATAGCATATGTAAACTGCTGATTCTCAATTCTATGGAAGACTATCTGGCAGAGTCATATTCCAAGAAGGTGAAGGCCAAAGAGATCTGAGATTCTTTGGGTAAGCTATATGAAGATGATGAGAACAGGTCCAAAATCTTCATCGTCGAGAAGTACCACAAGTGGCTCTTCGAAGACGAGATGACGATGCTACCTCAAGTGAAGGAATTCCTGAAGTTGCGCCAGAAGTTAGATGACGAGAAGATGCCCCTCGTCGACAAGTTTGTCGTTGGAGGGATAGTCTCGAAACTTTCTGCTGGTTGGAGCAACTTCTATGTTAGAATGTATCGAAAGAAGCTGGACATTAGCTTGGAAGATCTTCTACAAGAGATCCACGTTGAGGACGAAATACGATCTCAACAGAAGATGGACTCTCTGTCCAAAGAACTGGCTAAGGCCAACTTGGTGCAGACAAGAGAGTTCAAGGGAAAGCAGGTGGCTTCTCATCACAAGAAGAAGGACTCCACTAATCTAAAAGTGAACGGTCCTTCGTTCAAGCAACAGAAGTCCAAGTCCCACGTGACTTGCTTCAACTGTGACAAGAATGGCCACTACATGAGTGAATGCAAATCCAAGCCCAAACCAAAATAGCAGGTATAGCTAAACTTGGTTATTTTGATTACTTAACTTGGTTGCTATTGTTGCACAGGTTGAGTTATCTAGCGTGGTAGCTAACTAGTGGTCTAACACTAGTACATCTGACCACGTGTGCTCTCAAAGGAGCTAGTTGTTCACCAAGGACGAGTCATGTTATGACGAAGGTCTCGATGGCGAACATATATCTAGCAGAAGTTCTGAAGATCGAGACAGTGGTTATTAACCACCGACAAGGACACTGGAATGCGTGTTGCACGTACCAGAGGTTTTTCGGCGATCTGATCTCAGAAAGTCTGTTATCTGATACAGACTTGAAATATGGACATTCGTACTAGCCAGATGGTAATTTCTTGGCGAGGAACATGCTTCGAAAAGATGTTCGGTGCTGAAGGAATGTTCGAACTTCTGCTGATGGTTGAGTGGACTGAGAGTTGTTCTATGACAGAAGTAGACTCAAGTTGTCCTACCGGGACCTTATCTTCGGAATGTGGGGGTAAGGAGGTGGAGGAGTTTAAGGTCTGTGCAGATACAAGACTGTTGGGAAGCTGCTCAGACGATTGAACTAAAGTACTGATCATCTGAAGTTAGTACACTCAGATATCTGTGACTTTTATCAATTCTCCACAGAGGCCGGTTCGAAGTGTTTCTCGAAGTGCACGTTCGTATGACTTCTCAAGTAGAAGGATGCAGCATTCGAGTAGTTTAGAGACTTCAGGGCAGAAGCTGAACGTTAAACCGATTTACAACTACTCAAAAGTGATCGAGATGTAGAGTAGAGGTCTCATAAATTTGCATCGTTCTGCAAAGAACATGGAATCATCAATGAGACTACTGCTCCGTATTCTCCTCAATCTAACGGGATAGCGAAGAGGAAGAACAGAACGTTGACAGAAATGATGAACTCAATACTAATTGGGAGAAGCTGCATGGACGACCACTTTTATTCTAAATAGAGTGTCGTATGCAACTTCGGACGTAACTCCTCATGAACACTGGTTCAAAGTCAGACATAACTTGAATGTCATTCGAGGGTGGGGGTCTCTGGCTTATGTGAAGCTCCCAGATCTGAAGATTCAGAAGCTGGGGACTAGGACTACGAAGATGATCTTCTTGGGGTATGCCGAGAAGAGTGATGCTCGGAGATTTTTTGATATTGAGTCAAATCATATCATCGAATCTTATGAAGACAATTTGCAAGGCACAAGAATATTGTTCTTACGGATAAACCGGAGAACAATAAGGGTGCGCAAGAAACTGAAGTTTTCAATAAAGAAGTAGTCCAAGAAGATGTTGTTGTTGAAACAACGGTTAAACCAGAACTTACTGAGCCGTCGTCGAAGCGAGCGAGGAGGCCGAAGAACTTCGGAGATGACTTCATCACCTATCATGTGGAAGCAGATCCGCTTACCTATGATGAGGCGATGAAGACCAGAGATGATGTTTTCTGGAAGGAGGCAGTGAATGACGAGTTTGACTCTATCACCTCCTATAACACATGGGTGTTGGTAGATCTACCTGAAGGAGAAAAGCCCATCGGATGTAAATGAATCTTCAAGAAGAAGATGAAGGCAGATGGAACTATTGACAAGTTCAAGGCCAGGCAGGTAGCCAAGGGATTTTCTCAGAAACAGGGGATAGACTACTTTGACATGTACGCTCCAGTAGCTCGGATAACCACCATCAGGATGATAATCGCTCTAGCAGCTATACATAAGTTGGTGATACATCAGATGGATGTAAAGACAGCATTCCTGAATGGGGAGCTGACCGAAGAGATTTACATGCAACAGCCAGATGGATTTGTCGTCAAAGGTCTTGAAGACAAAGTCTGCAAGTTGATAAAATCTTTGTACGGTTTAAAGCAACCTCCCAAAATGTGGCATGAGAAGTCTGACAAAGTCATAAGGTCAAATGGCTACAGGGTCAGTGAAACAGACAAGTGCGTCTATTCGAAGTTTGCTGATAGAAGAGGAGTCATCGTTTGTCTATACGTGGACGACATGCTAATTCTAGGTACGGATATAAGCTGTGTCACAGAGACAAAGAAGTTCCTCTCAACCAAGTTCAGTATGAAGTACTTGGAGGATGCAGATGTCATCTTGGGCATAAAGATCATCCGGACAGACACTGGAGTAGCGCTGTCACAATCTCACTACATTGAGAAGATGCTCAAACGCTATGGGTATCAGGATCTTCCAGGGATCGATACGCCATACAGGTGTGATCAAAAGCTGAAGCCAAACTCGAGGGAAAGCGTCAGGCAGCTGGAGTATTCTAGCGTTATCGGAAGTTTGATATACGCAACAACTGCCATAAGGCCTGACATAGCTTTCGCCGTGGGAATGCTGAGTCGGTTCACAAGCAACCCAGGGGTTGAGCACTGGAAAGCTGTGAAGCGGATGATGAGATATCTCAAGAAGACTCAGACATATGCACTGCACTACAACGGGTATCCAACAGTAGTGGAAGGCTTCAGTGATGCTAGCTGGTGTTCAGAGGTGGAAAGCGAGAGATCCACAGGTGGATATGTCTTTTCCTTGGATGGAGCTGCTATATCGTGGAAGTCGAAGAAGCAGACTATACTCTCTCGTTCCTCCATAGAATCTAAATTCTATGCACTTGAAACTGCAGCAGATAAAGCAGAATGGCTTCGGGAGCTCATGTATGATCTTCCAGTGGTTGGGGCTCAGATACCGGTAATACCGATATACTGTAACAACCAGGCGACTGCGGCGGTGGCATCAAACCTCTTCAACGGAAAGAAGAGGACTGTGCGGTTGAAGCACAGGACAGTACACGATCTTATCAAAAGAGGTGTAATTGCAGTGGTTGATGTTCGGAGTCAGGAGAACCTGGCAGATCCGTTCACAAAAGGCCTCAAGCGCCAGTTGGTCGATGACACAACTTGTAAAATGGGCTTGAAGGCATTCTGATAGTGTGTCTTTGTAATCCTACCATAAAGTTTTATGCTATTAGTTCAAAGAGAAATCTACTAGGCATCTAACTTTTGGTTCAAAGGAGGATCACTGACTGGAAAACTATCAGGTAGCAGTGGGTACTTGTTCTCTGGAACATGGAAGGGATACGGACCCATAACCACTGTTGTCTACTATGTATTTTTTCTGCAGAAAAAATAGATCCTGTGGAAGGTTGGCTTAAACGCCTTAATGAGTTCTCAGGCAGAGTGAATGCCTGGTGTGCTTTACAGGAAGCACGGTAGAACAGCACTACAAGGAGTGAAACTCTATGCTACAGTGGGGTGACTCCACCATGAGGTTCCCAGGTAGGGGTAATGCCTCGACTTTGCAAGCCAAGTCACAGCGGCATAGCACCGCAAATAGACAGGTAGCCTAATGCTGTATGACGTAATTAAAGAGTTGTAGACAGCACTACAAAGGGGAGGATGGCCCCATGTTACAGTGGCACGACACCACGATGAGGTACCCAGGTAGGGGTAAAGCCTCGGCATTGTAAGCCATGTCGTTGCGGCGTAACACCGCAAGGAAGCCTTAGGCTTCATGCTGGGTAGTTTGGCACTACAAAGAGGCTTGTGACCTCATGCTACAGTAGTATGACACTACGATGAGGTTCCCAGGTATGGGTAATGCCTCGGCTTCAGGCCATGCCATAGCGGCGTAGCACCGCAAGGAAGCGCAAGGCTTCATGCCATATCTCTTTAATAAAGAACTCACCTATAGTGTATGGAAAGAGATATCAGGCCGTCTCTTGAGGGTAAACTTGTAGACGCCCAAAAATTATACACTGAAACCAGGCTGGCACAAGGCCTTCAATGTGCAGCCAGAAGCACAGTTGATGTCATTATGTGAGTAGGAAGAATTGCAGTTATGGTGCAGAATTCAAGGCTTAGTCAATTCTTGTATCATGCTGTTATTTAACCTATGCAGGAAGATTCAAGTCGTAGCGACATCTCTCCTAATGTATGATGGGCAGTCACTATGGGGAACGCTCAACCCATATATTGAGATATGTGGGGGATTGTTGGTATTTTTTGCCTTTGGACTAGAAAAGATAGTCCCACATCGGCTACACCAAATGGTGAGTATCTCAATATAATGCATTGCTTGTGTTGAGGTGTGCACATGAGGTGTAGTGGGGCACAAGTTTGTGCCATGTGGGAGTATTTTCCTAGAAAGAAAAAGGATTAAATCCAACAAGGATGCAAGTTGATTTTTGTTGTGCGGACTCGGACTCGGACTCGGATACGGACTCCAGGATGTCTCGTGCATGCACGAGAGTGTTCGGGGGGTAGGCGTGGACTGGCACACTTCTATGCTGATTGTGGGATGATCTAAAATATCAAACTCTATTTTTGAGTATTGGTATTTTAGTCCCACATCGGATAGGAGAAGAGGTGAAGTCTCAACTCCACTCTATAAATAGAGCCCCTTGGCCTCCTTTGAAAGATGCACCAAGAAAAGAGTTAAGGGAGTCTGTAAGTCCAGGAAGCCCGTTCAAGTCTCAAATATTGACTTACGAGCGTTCCAGAAGTTCTTCGTGAACTTGCTGGTTCCTGGAAGCAGATCGTGTTGGGGCGAATCTTGCTTTGAGCAACGGTGATCTTAATCACCCCAGCAAGAACCTTTCCTCTTTCTTCTTTCTTCTTTCTTCTCCTTCATCTGAGTTGTAACTCAGTTCTGTCCTTCTGCAACTATGATTGCAAGGAAGAACGTGAGATTTATTTTCTGATCTCAGTTCTGTCCGTCAGCAACTGCGATTGCGAGGAAGAACGTGAGATTTTCTTTCTGATTATTGTTGCTTTTGTAATCAGATTTATATTATTGTGTTCCTCTTGGATCTCGAGAATAATCAGAAGGTGAACGTTTGTTGAACCTCTGATCTCGACATTGAGTCTACCATCTTTGATCAAGCCCCGGGATCAACACTCACTAGTTAACAATCAATTATCTAAATTTGTAAGTATGTCGTAAATTATAGTTTATGGAACTTGTAGGTGACATGTAGTTACATGGATATATAGTATGATTATAAAGTCGTTTTATATGGTTAATAAAAAGAACATGATGATGGCTATGATTTTCAAATTCAAAACATGCGTGTCCACAGTCTTACTTGCATGTTCTAGCTTAATCATGAATGAACCTTATAGTATATCTAGAGATATGGACCCGACCTTATATTGATGGCAATGAATCGTGTATGATGTTTAGTGTATGTAAATCTATTCTACTGTATAATAGGAAAACTTGGTGGTAAAAATTTTGAATTCCTAAAATACCCTTGAGTATTTTATAAATATGATATTATTATGTCAACTTGTATGTCATTTATGTTCAAGAGTCAAAGTAATAGATTTGCATGCAAGTTTTCTTTTTTTATACAACTCTTCGTGTTCCAATGGTAATAAATTTTTCTATCCTTACCATTTTCCAAAGATTATTATTCTCAATAGAAATTTAAAAAAAGAACAAAATTTGTACTTTGAATCTCTTAGCATTGTAAAAAGGAAGAACACACACATGAATAATCATCTAGAAAAGACCAAAAGATGACAACTGAGTTATGATATTCTAATTAAAATACATGCAAAGCACGTACATGTAGACTAGTATGGATAATCCAAATCTGGAGCCAATTTCAAACAAATAAGATATCTGTTGTATATGGATACAAATATGGTTTCTACTTGCATATAGATTTTTTGTTAAAAAATGCTAGAAGAGCAAAGTAGAATGTTAGGCAAACTTTCTAAACTAGCTGATGCTATATGTAGTCAAAGGAATGAGACACACAAACAATCTTTAAGCGAGAAGAGCTTTGTATTGAAAAGACTTGTGTGAAATGAATACACCAGCAATAGCCTTATATAGGTTTGAATCCTCACTCCAACAAGCACTAGAAAAATTCAAAAACCTATTCTTTAGCAACAACTAGCTAGACTAAAGACTAGCACAAATGACTAGCTCAAACAACAACAAGTTTGAATTATTTCTAACATGTCCCCTTAATTCAAACATATCTTCTTACTCCTATTGCAGTAAACTTGTCATCCGTCAGAGCCTTTGTGAAAGTATCAACTACTTGGTCGTTTGTGTCGCAGTGCTTCAGTTCAACTTCTCCTTTATGCACCATCTCGCAGATAAAGTGATGACGAGATCTGTTGTAATAGTTGGTGAAAAAAACCAATTTTTCTCCATATTATTATCATTTTTATTCACATTAAAATCCTATCATGAATTATTTCTTTAACTTCCTAAAACGGTCACACATTAGTACCTATTATCACACCTTTATTCCTATTGAATCCTATTGAAAGACCATTGATATATTGGTTTGTGACATGGTTCCTATATATACATGTCTACTTTGTGTTGGTTAAAACGAGAAAAAAAGGTTTCCACTCTCTATAAATTAAGTCTATTCCTCCTACAAAATTTATTCCATTTTTAATCATCCACTTCCATTCTAATTCTTTCTATCTTCTGGGCAAAGCTAAGTTCGGGTCTATCTCCCCGAGTTGTGTGCAATGACGGAATACCGATAGAGCTGGAGTTTTACCACTAGGAGCATTCAGACAAAGTTTGCACATAGACCCGAATCAACTCTTAGGGCAGTGCTTCGTGCACGACTTTCCCGGAGGCCGGTAACTTTAATTTTATTTATTTGTGTTTACAAAATTTTGAAGATAAAAGAAAATATATCCAACAATTTAAGAGTTGATTCATGTATTTATTTTATATGTTCTATTTAAACAAAGTTTGACACATGATATTTCACATGCATATATACATATTCTGTCAAATTTTTAGCAGAATTTATTCAATAACTTTTTCTTGTATATGTTCTTCGACATCATATGATTACTCAATCTTTTGAATGTTATTTGGCAATATAATTATGCGTTAGCCTCTGCAACAAAGCATTGTATATATATATATATATATATATATATATATATATATATATATATATATATATATATATATATATATATATTAAAAAATATATATATATATATATATATTTTTTAATATATATATATATATATATATATATATATATATATATATATATATATATATATATATATATATTATATATATATATATATATATATATATATATATATATATATATATATAGTGTTTATTGTACTCGTCATAAGAATATGGCGTTTATTATTAATATGTTGTTAGGCATTAATCCCTAAACAACTTTATGCTATAGCTTTGTAAATTTGAGAAGACCTTATTCCGAAAATTGTTGGAGTGGGTGGGGTTCCCAACCTATGTGGAGAATACCACGGAGAGCGACGAGCGCCATCCGTATGTCGGAGAACCTCGGGGAGTGCATAGATCCTATTTTGGAACATATATGGTAAGGAAATATATGATTGGATTTTCATATTTACTTTGATCATATATTTATGATTGGACCCTTCATATAGTAGCTTTCCATATTATTAGGTTTCCAATTATGGCAAGCCAATTATGATTGGATTTCCATTAAATATATGATTGATGCATATTGGAAGTTTCCATATATATTGGCCTTCCATGTATGGATTACCAAGGGCTTATAAAAGGGTGATGCATGCTAGTTGTAAAATCATCTCAAAAATAAGAGTGCTTTACAATCTTTGAGAGAGAGAGAGAGAGAGGATTAAGGACTATTGTGAAGGAGAGATTGCTTCGAATAATTTTTCGGCATCTCTTGTTCTTCGGAGTCCGCAATCAAATTTTTTTTCTTTCAAATGAGTTGTGGTGATCCGTGTTGGATCGGGAGGAGCTTGTAGAGGGTGTATTCTCTTTATTCCATTAGTGGAGGTTCTTCAGGGTTGGACTCTGATCGTCCCGTAGTTTTTTTTGCAAGGGTTTTCCACGTCAAAATTCTTTGTGTCTGCGATTGTGTTTGGCATTTTTGATTTGTGTGCTTTTGTTCGGTTTTCTTATAGGACTTTCTGGTTTGGGGGAACAGTTTCTGCGCTTCGTTCCCAACAGAGTGGATCAGAGCTTTAGGTTCAAAGAAGTGTCAGGAGTTGACAGTCAAATCAGGAAGCAGAGATGGACGCGAAGCCGGTGCGCATGGTGAACCTGAACGGTTCCAACTACCATTATTGGCGGAGCAAGATGAAGGATTTGTTGTTCGTCAAGAAGTTGCATCTTGCAGTATTTGCATCCGAGAAATCTAGTGACAAATCCGATGAGGACTGTAACTTCGAGCATATACAGGTGTATGGGTACATATGGCAGTTCATTGACGAGAACGTGTACAACTACGTTGCCAATATTGAGCATGCGAAGACGTTGTGGAAGAAGCTGGAATCTTTGTACGCGAAAAAGACCTGGGTAAACAAACTGTTCCTGATCCGGATGATGATGGGTTTGCGGTACAAAGATGGTACATCCATTACGAATCACTTGAGTGAGTTCCAGGGCGTAGTGGACCAGCTATCCTCGATGGGAGTCAAGTTCGACGACGAGGTTTAAGGACTTTGGTTGCTATGTACATTGTCAGACTCGTGGGAGACCGTACGAGTATCTATGATCGCTTCTGCTCCAGAAGGCATGGTCAGTCTGGAGTTTGCCAAGAACGGGGTGCTGAATAAAGAGATGCAGAGACGTTCTCAGCGCACTTCATCCACATCCCACCACTCAGAGGCATTGGTTTCAGAGAGCCGCAGAAGGGGCAAAAGCAGGGGTCCAAGTGGTGGCAGAGACAAGAGCAGGAGGAAGTCCAAGGGTCGGTATAAGGAATCGGAGTGTTACCATTGTGGCAAGAAGGGCCACACCAAGCGAAACTGTTTCGCTCGGAAGAGAGAGAAGAAGGACGACAAGGGAAAGTAAGATGAGAACACTATAGCGATAGCTTCGATACATGAAGGCGATGTGATCGTCGTAGGTGATGAGGTTATCACAAACCTCACCTGCGATGACAATTCTTGGCTTATAGACTCAGGTACTTCAGCACATGTATCTCACAACAGGGCACTATTTGCCACTTATATGACAGGTGACAGTGGAGTATTGAAGATGGACAATAGAGATGTGTCAAAGGCGGTTGCCATTGGAGATGTGCATTTGAGGACGAAGACGGGTGCAGTTCTTGTTCTCAAAGATGTTTGTCATATCCCTGATTTCAACCTGGTATCGGTTGGAAGGTTGGATGATGAGGGATTCTTCAGTCTCTTCGGGAATAGTCAGTGGAAGCTTTCCAGAGGTTCGATGGTGATTGCCAGGGGAAGCAAGAAGTCCGGTCTCTACCATATGGAGGGGAGCGCACAGGGATTACAGGAGATGAACGCCGTCAGTGATGCGTTTACCGAGTTGTGGCACAGGCGGCTCGGCCATATCAGCGAGAAGGGGATGAGCTACTTGGCGAACAGGAAGGTGATTCCAGGGCTCAAGTCTACAAAGTTGGAGAATAGCACGTACTGCTTAGCTAGGAAGCAAAATAGGGTGTCTTTCCAAAGTCACTCAAGTTCAAGGAAGCCGACGTTGCTCGAGTTGATTCACTCGGGTGTCTGCGGTCCTATGAAGGTAAAATCTATTGGTGGTGCTTCTACTTTGTAACTTTTATTGATGAATGTTCCAGAAAGGTTTGGGTCTATGCCTTAAAGACCAAGGATCAGGTGCTGACTACTTTCAAAGAGTTTCAGGCCTCTGTTGAAAGAGAGACGGGCAAGAAGTTATTGTGTGTTCGGTCCGACAATGGCGGCGAATACATCAGTCCCTTTGATGCTTATTACAGAGAGCAAGGGATACGACACCAGAAGACTCCACACAAGATACCTCAGCTCAATGGTGTAGTGGAGTGCATGAATATGACACTGATGGAGAGGTTGCGGTGTTTGCTGTCAGAAGCAAACTTTTTGGGCAGTTATTAGGGTGTGGCTCTTCTCACAGCAGCTTATGTTATTAATTTATCTCCTAGTGCTCCTTTACAGGGTGATGTGCCTGGCAAAGTATGGTACGACAAATAGCCGTCATACAATCACCTGCGAGTGTTTGGCTGTAAGGCCTTCGTGCATGTAACGAAGGACGAGAGGTCCAAACTAGAGCCGAAGACGAGGCGATACGTCTTTGTCGACTACGGTCGAGATGAGTTTGTCTATAGACTCTACGACCCGGTGGAAAGAAAGCTCTACAGAAGTAGGGACGTGGTATTCGTCGAGGATCAGACCATGACCAACACTCAGGATTTCGAGACGCCTTCTGAGGCTGAGGAATTGCCTGAGTTAGAGTCATTTCGCTTCGAGCAGTTTCCAAAGGACATCGCAGAGGATCCAATTATGGGGAAGCCAGTACATGGATTGCTCCCAATCTTGATCATCAGCCTACTGATGGTGGTCAGGGTGTCCCTCAGGAGGATGAGCATGCCGGAGAGGTGGTTCCTGAAGAGGAGGAGGATGTTGGTATACAGCCAGCACCAGTGGCTCTACTGAGAAGGAGCGACAGAGAGCATCGACCATGTACGAGATACTCACTGGGTGAGTATGTGATATTGACTGACGGAAGACAGCCCGAAAGTTTTATAGAGGCTATGAAAGATGAACACAGGCAGGAGTGGATGGATGCTATGCAGGAGGAGATGATTTTCTTACATGCCAATTCCACTTATGAGCTGGTGCGGTTGCCAAAGGGCAAGAAGGCTTTAAAGAATCGATGGTTGTTTAGAGTGAAGCAGATGGATGATGCTACTCGCCATCGATACAAAGCGAGGCTAGTAGTTAAAGGCTACGGTCAGCAAAAAGGTATAGATTATGATGAGATCTTTTTGTCTATCGTCAAGCATTCGTCTATTCGGGTGGTGCTAGCATTGGCAGCCAGTTTTGACTTGGAGATCGAGCAGATGGACGTAAAGAAGATGAACATAGACAGGAGTGGATGGAGGCTATGCAGGAGGAGATGAGTTCCTTACATGCCAATTCTACTTATGAGCTGGTACGGTTGCCAAAGGGCAAGAAGGCTTTGAAGAATCGATGGGTATTTAGAGTGAAGCAGATGGATGATGCTACTCGCCCTCGATACAAAGTGAGGCTGGTATTTAAAGGCTACGGTCAGCGGAAAGGCATAGATTATGATGAGATCTTTTTGTCTGTCGTCAAGCATTCGTCTATTCGGGTGGTGCTAGCATTGGCAGCCAGTCTCGACTTGGAGGTCGAGCAAATGGACATGAAGACGGCATTCCTTTACGGTGACCTTGAGGAGGAGTTATACATGGAGCAGCTAGAGGGATTCTGTGAGAAGGGCAAGTCACATTTGGTCTGTCGGTTGAGAAAGAGCTTGAATGGTCTGAAGCAGGCTCCGAGGCAGTGGTATAGGAAGTTCAAGTCATTTATGGGGGAGCATGGCTATGCACGGACGACATCGGATCACTTTATATTTGTAAGGTATTTTGTCGATGATGATTTTATTGTTTTATTGCTCTATATAGATGACATGCTATTAGTGGGTCGAAATGTCACTAGGATAGCGGAGTTGAAGCGCCAACTGGGCACAACCTTCTCTATGAAGGATTTGGGTACAACAAAAACTATTCTTAGGATGGAGGTCAGCCGAGAGAGAGAGTCCAAGCTGCTACACTTGTTCCAAAAGAAGTACATTTATCGAGTACTTCAGCATTTCAGGATGGACGGGTCGAAGAAAGTGAGTTGCCCCCTTGCAGCCTACTTTAAGTTCACTGAGGAGCAGTATCCATCTACCGAGGACGAAAAAGAAGATATGGAGCGGGTTCCATATACTTCAGCTGTGGGGAGCCTTATGTATGCTATGGTGTATACGAGGTCAGACATCGCTCATGCAGTTGGCACAGTTAGCAGGTATCTTTCAAATCCTGAAAGGGTACATTAGAGTACGGTCAAGTGGATTCTATGATACCTTCAGGGCACTGTCGATTGGAGACTTTCTTTTGGTGGTGACGAGCCGAAGCTAGTTGGGTGTACCGATGCTGATATGGCTGAAGATGTAGACACGAGGAGATCGACTTCGGGCTATGTGATGATGTTTGCTGGAGGAGCGGTATCGTAGCAGTCGCGGTTGCAGAAGTGTGTTGCCTTGTCGATGACAGAGGCAGAGTACATTACGACGATGGAGGCTTGCAAGGAGTTGCTGTGGATGAAAAAGCTATTACAGGAAATAGGGCTGAAGCAAGAGCAGTATACTTTGCTTTGCAACAGTCAGAGTGCTATTCACCTTGTGAAGAATCAGTCCTTTCATAGCCGGTCCAAGCACATCGAGACTCGGTATCATTTGATACGGGATGTGGTTGAGAAGAAGGACGCGATGCTTGAGAAGGTCCATACTGATGACAATAGAGCGGACATGCTCACGAAGGTTCTACCAAGGGGAAAGTTTGAGTACTGCAGGCGGATCGTCGGGATGACGAGTTTTTCCACCTAGTTGTGAAGGAGGAGATTTATTGGAGTGGGGGGGTTCCCAACCTATATGGAGAATATCCGGAGAGCGACGAGCGCCATTCGTGTGTCGGAGAAGCTCGGAGAGTGCATGGATCCTATTTTGGAACATATATGGTAAGGAAATATATGATTGGATTTCCATATTTACTTTGATCATATATTTATGATTGGACCCTTCATATAGTAGCTTTTCATATTATTGGGTTTCTAATTATGGCAAGCCAATTATGATTGGATTTTCATTAAATATATGATTGATGTATATTAGAAGTTTCCATATATATTGGCCTTCCATGTGTGGATTACCAAGGGCTTATAAAAGGGTGATGCATGCTAGTTGTAAAATTATCTCAAAAATAAGAGTGCTTTACAATCTTTGAGAGGGAGAGAGAGGATTAAGGACTATTGTGAAGGAGAGATTGCTTCAAATAATTTTTCGACATCTCTTGTTCTTCGGAGTCCGCAATAAAAAAAATTCTTCTTTCAAGTGAGTTGTGGTGATCCGTGTTGGATTGGGAGGAGCTTGTAGAGGGTGTATTCTCTTTTTTTCCATTAGTGGAGGTTCTTCAGGGTTGGACTCCGATCGTCCCGTGATTTTTCCCGTAAGGGTTTTCCACGTAAAAAATCTTTGTGTCTGCGATTGTGTTTGGCGTTTTTGGTTTGTGTGCTTTTGCTCGGTTCTCTTGCAGGACTTTCTGGTTTGGGGGAACGGTTTCCGTGCTTCGTTCCCAACAAAAATTTGTTCGTTATTGCTTGCTTAATTATGTATATACTAATATGTTTCATATGATTGAATATCTAGAGATGAATTATATAGTTTGTTCCGATCTTAGAACACAATTCTAAGTAATGCTTTCAAATACTTAATACGTCAGATTCCAAATGTGATCATTGTTATCCTAATATCATATCATTTTATTTCATATGTTGGGTTAAAAAACATATTTGTTAATTTAATATATTAGTTTCTTGGAAGATAATTTTATTCTTTATTTTGTGTTGAAAGGGTTTGAAGAGAATACAAGGCCCTTCATATTCCATTTTTGTGTCATGGAAAAGCTTATTCCCTTTATACCAAAAATTATTAACCCAAATGTGAATTTTGTGATTTTCTATTTTTTAATTTTTATTTATTTTTGTATAAAATAATTATATACTACTACAGATCGGGTTTGAAAGAATTCGTTATTTTGATTTTGTTAAGGTTATAGAATTGACAATTGTTTTGTGGAACATTGTAATATGCAGACATATGTTATGTCCTAATGCAAATTGGCAACTTTGATGTCAATGACTGAACTATACATGTTCTAATACAATATTGTTGAGGTTTCATATTTATTAGAAACTTTTGTTGACCTTATTTGTTATTACATGTTCTTATACTATACAATAACACTTTGTCAATGAAATACTGTGACTATTGTCTACTATTTTTGTTTAGATAACAGTACACACTACTTTGTTTAGGTGACCGAATATATAGACACATTTTTATATTCTATTTTATAAATATAACATATAAAATGTTATGATTAATGTAATTATTCTGTTTTGCAAACTTAACGAACTATTCATTATTTTCAAGTATGTTTTTTGCTTAGTGAAGTTTTTCTTATGTGTCATCCATTAATAAAATTTGAATTCGAACACTTAATGTGCAACACCATAGTTGTCTAATAGAGACATGCACATCTAAATGATACAATATTTAAGCTGCTTCTCCTTATTTTTTTCTTTCTTTTTCATTTTGGATTAAGTATCTTTCAAAGTTGATTAATAGGATGTTTCATGTTTTTTGATATATGGATAGAATGAATAAATTTGAGAATATTTATGTACTTGACAATTACTCAAGCTCTTTAATACTTCAGTCCGCAATGGTTGGATCTAACTAATTTCTAGTGAATTTTTAATTATGTTCCATATCATCTGGAGTGGTTCTTTATTTTGTTCACAATGTTAGCACAAAATATTCCATACCATCATTCTTATACTTGTTAGCACATAACGAACTTGTCGTTGTATTCCAATTAGAAATAATATGCAACATGTATGGATGAATAAAGTTTATTTTCAAATTTATTGCAGTATCTTGAGCCAATTGTAACATCTTGAGGATATTGTCAATTCCATCTTGATTGATAACAATATGTAGCATGTATCGATAAATTATTATTTTTATGACAAGCTACTTTGTTCAAATTTGCTATTTGCAATTACAATAAATAAAATTTTGCATCTCTATAAATAGAATATGCATTTAAAGAGACATTTGGCATTACAAAAGAATTTTCAGTAAAATCTAAATTCATATGCCAAAATTTGTTCTATAGAATATTTTAATAGTTCTCAAATAGATTAGAATTATTACCTGGATAAAGTATGTAGAGATATATACATTTTGTAGCATCTAATTTAATTGTGTATATTGTTTAAAAATTCTACTTAGATTATTGTTCTTATATATACCCAATTTTGGTTGCTAATAATTATGCTAACATATAATAAGGCACCTGGAGTGAGAAACCAATGTTGCTTTAGTTTTGTTTACTTTTGTATATGATTGGGATAGTGTAAAGATCATGACACCTATTTTTGATTCAATGTGTTCTATTTATGATGCATCGAGAGGAATCCTTTTAATTTAATATCATGAATAACTTGTTAAGTAGTCCGATGTCATGGATAATGACATAGAATTTGTTCAGGTCATGATACAAAACTTGGTACTACACATTAATAACAAAATTTATATCGTTCTATATTAATTATGGATTTTGACATCTAGAATAAAATTTTGCAAAGTCATCTAAATATAAATTATTGTTATGTGATTATTTATATGTAGTGTTTAATTTATGGAAAATGATACATACTGCTATATAGTATTATTAAATGTTTTCTCTCACTGTATTATGTAACTAAAATATATGTCAGACTTGGGCATACTGATAGCTTCTTTATAATTCTTGTTTTCATATTTACCATTGTAATGCCCATATCTCGTATTACGTATTTAGAATACGTGTACGTATTTCGACACGTATTGCATGTCTCCTTGCTTGATTTATTTTGGTATTTCATTGAGTTTATCTTGGTTCGGTTCGGCTTGATGTGGTTAGGCTTGGTTCGGTTTTGGTTGGAGAACCAACCCACCACACCTACCACCACCATCACCATTTATTAACTCCCACCTACCACCACTCTCTTCATTAAATATCCCACCAAATATTTTTCTCTCCACATTAACTTTCTTTTTCCCCACCATTCCTTCTCCACCAACCTGAGAGAGTAGAGAGCTTAGGCAAGTGCATCTTGCTTCATGGAGGAACCCCATTTTTATTGTTCCATTGTCTTCGTCATGTGTTTCTAATCCACTTTAGTACTTAGCATTTTTCATTTCTGTGGTTAATTTCTTGTAGATCTAGCTTTGTGGTATTTTCGGTTTCCATGAATTTTTATCTATCAAACTTGCATATTTTTGCTAGTTGATGGTCCCATGTTGTAGATAATTCCATTTGACCTACGGGAGTCTGGATTTGGGTTCCTATTATTATTTGGTAGAGCATGGAGACCATGGTATTTTCCATGGACATGTTCTCTGTGGGAGCCATTAATTTCGCTTCTGGCCGCATGAGCATTTTTTTTGCTCCCGCTAATTGCATACATTTGCAAGCATGTGCTTACTTGCATTAAATGCATAGCCAAGTAATGTTGGCCGCATGAGAACAAAGCCAGCCGCAGAAGCTTGTATTTAAATACACTCCTTAGCTTGCATGCATTAATTGCATGCTTTAACTATTACTATTTAATAATTGCATGGAGCTTGTATGGAAACATGCATCAGCTTTAAACATGAAGCTTGCCTGGGAACGTGCATTTTATATATTAAACTTTAGCCTTAAGCTTTAAGCATTAAGCATGCATGGAAACCATATTAGCCAGCCGCATGAACTCAAGTTGGCCGCATGGAGCATTTTATATATATTATTTTGCATGCAAGAAACTTCGGCCGCATATGGTCTTCTTGTTTAAATACAAGCATAGGCATTAACTGAATGCCTTTAACTTTGCTTGCATTTGCAATACATGCAAAGTTGGCCATGCATATAGTTTTATATTATGTATAACTCCATCCAACATTTCCATGCATATATAAATCATATTATATATTGTATTATATTATATGTGCATTAGTCTGTTACATGCTTGCTTGCATATGTAGTATATTATATGTATTAGTATATGCGACTCAAGTTGGCCATTGAGCCCCAGGAGTGCATGCATGTATATATCATATTATATATTATATATCATTAGCCTATATTATGTGTATTAGTATATGCGGCTCAAGTTGGCCATTGAGCCGCATGATTGCTAGCATATATATTATACATATTATATGCTTTAGCCTATATTTAATGCATATGGCTAATCACCTGCTCACTTGGCCGCATGGCCACACATATATATAATATGTGCATGGCCAATAATTCTTGGACGCATGCATTGTTTGAGTGGCCACGTGCCATATTTTGCCGCATACACCATGGTGTGCTGGCCTCATTAGTATGAAGCATTAATTGTAATAGGGTCCCACAAGGTTTGTATCCATATAATTTTAGGCCACATGGCCCCAGTACTTAAGTGACCACGTGTCCTTTTCTTTTGCTTGAGTGAAAGCTTGCATTTATTGCGGGTTCCTCTCTCCTTGTCTTTCTGGTTGCATGAATATTTTTTGCTGGTCGCATGGCCCCCTTCAGTTATTTTCTGGCCGCATAAGCTTTGACTGGCTGCATGGGTGGCTCTCCCACTCTCTTTGGCCGCATGGGATCCACTTTGATTGTTTAAATGTTTTATTTGCCTGAATTGTGGTCAAAATTTCTTTCCACTCCCAACATAAAGTTATAGAGTTTCTCTTTGGCTTCAAGAATATATATATTATATTATTATTTAATTGTGCAAGATTCTCCCCTCCTTGATAATGAGAATGACCTTGCAGTGACCCGTGGTGGTGCACTCTTGACTAGTAATAATGAATGATAATGAATGATAGTGGCCCGCCGTGGCGCACTCTTGACATGATAAACCTGACATGATACTTCTCGAAATGCTGTTACGACGGCTAACCTGACATGACCAGTATGAATAACCTGGACACCGTGGTCGATTGTGCTTGTACAAATGAACCCGTCTTGTCTTGCATCATGTCTAGGACAGAGACCCCTGAGTACCACGGTCAGGGGTACCCACTGTAAATGGCTAAGTCTAATAACTAGAATAATCTCGTAGTCATGAAGAGATTTCCCCAGCTACAGGCAATCCCGTTATCTGGGCATCCCACTTGGGATCTGTAGCCTGCCGACGAGTAGGGCACATTTCCAGCACATTGTCATGTGTTGCACCCTTATTGTACTAATATTCGACCTGGATAACTTGGATGGTCTGCAGGGCTTGTGGCTGTGGAATAATCTCGATGCATCTTGCTAGTAACTAGGCCTGTGATAACCCTAGTTAGTTAAAGTATCAAGCCGTACTTATTGCTTGGCCATAATTGTTGGATGGAGTCCACTCAGTCTAGTCTTGTCTTGATCCTGTACAAGATTATTACATATCATGATTTTTTTTTTATCTTGCCGATAAATGGTAGGAGAAACCAAGTTCTGTTCAGACGAAGGGTTACAATCCCGGTCCTTGTTTGGTTTACGGGTTGTAACCTGGTTATCTGAATAGTCCCATGGTTATCTCATCGTATATCACCCGTCATGCTTTTCCTTAATTATTGTCTTTTATTATGCAATTATATTCTTGTGCTAATTTGCTGCTTTTAGTTCCTAAGTGAAGCCTCCTTTGTGGAACTTGTTCTTTATGGGATCTGACCCAGCTGGTTTTGTATGGCCAGATTCCGGAGCAACCCCAGGGGATCTACCGACTTTTCAGCCAGATGGTGACCACTAGAAGGAATCCTGGCAACGAGTGGGTTATTTTTGGCTCTCTCACTCTATTATAAAATTATTCTTTTGAGGCGTTTAGCTGCCGAGCATGTTTTAGCTCGTATACATTTTACTTACTGTCTGCCTACGGGCTGTAACATGATTGGCAACCTAGGGTTGATCATGTATGACTAAACTTTTGCTAGTCCTGACATTTTGTAACGACTAGCTTCATGATCAGCTGAATATGTAATGTTTGGGACGCCTTACTATTGTATATTTGGTGATCTTACATCTTGTAACATTTACTTACTTACTTGTGATTGAGACACTAGGCTTGTTCATGACCTTAAGAGACTGATGGATTGTAGTTAAACCCTCATATATCTAGACAGCCGTAACCGTATAGTGGAGTGGATCCCATTTCATTATACGTAGCTGGCTATGTCTGCCCCCGCCCTCCAGTATTCTGGTCAGGGGCGTGACAACCATAAAAATATTGTTGATTATATTAAACAGTATATATTGGTGTGTCAGAATGAACAAGTTGTGCATCGGTTCAAATTATATTATTTTTTATTTAATATACAAACTAACATTAATTTTCTTGAAGTCCAAATTGTTATATATTTTTATCCTTTTCGGACATGATCTTTGTAATTTTTATTTCTTAAGTCAGAAATTATGGCAGTTAGAAAATGAGCAAACATGCTAAGGTATATGGTAAGTAATACAAAGTTCTTCACTTATTATTCTAAACTTGTTATTTACAAATTTTTTCCAAATTCTTGGACAAAATTGGATGTCGGTGAGATATAACTATCTCAAACAATGTACAAAATAAAATTTATTCTAAAGTGCTATTACTAAGCCGAAATCAAGAAATACAAAATTGCTTCGATCACGTGGAAAGGTAATCTTTCAAATTTATAATTCACGTATTCTATTCATTTTGACTACTAAGTTTAGTTGGACAAATATATGAAGTATGTGAGCCATCATTCTTGGTTTCTGTATGTAGAATATTATTAATGGATAACATTCTTTCCTTGATCGATTTACATGTTTGAACCTTAAATAACTATGTTTTCATAATATTAGGATTTCTAATCAGAAAGAAATCACTATATTGTTCGATCATAATATTTAGACAAATTTTGTCTTAGCTTATATTCTGTGACGCTATAATTATTTTGACTCATTAAAACAATTTTGTCAAGAAAGTAGTTAGTGAAATTATAAATTTCTTTAAATCTAAAGTTTTAAAAGTTGAGATTATTTGGGTACAAGCCGAAATGGTCCTTCTGTCAACGGGCGTAAATAGCCCTAAGCGACACGGTACTTAATTGTTCCCCTGTGGACCTCCGCTAGCTGGAAATCGGCCCCTACAGCTAACCCAAGTTAATCAACACTTGATAAACTAATTTTTTAAGATTTATTAGCAAAATTACTTAAACTATTATTCTACTACTTTAGACTGTCATTTTTACGAACATGACTAGTAAAGATAAATCTTTAGAGCCATGGCTTAAAGTTATTATGTCTTACTTTAAGAGGTGACAAAGTCAAATGAGTTTTGACTCACTATCCTATGACTATATTAGAAATAGTAGAATCACACATTTTGATTTTGATGACACAGAGTATGATTTGGGAGTAACCCAAACATCTGGTTTAGTCAAACCAAAAATTCTTAATGAAATGGACTACAATTGGCTTCATAGAAATTTAATTTTTTCTGAATCATTATATGACTATTTCTTCGGATAAAAACACAAAAGATCACTAAGATCCAGTGTAAGATTTCATCTATGAAACAACTTAGATACTTATAAGTTGATAGGTCCATGTGACAAACTATCAGAGCTAGGAGTATCAAAGAATTTGAAATAGTATATTAAACATAGTTTGTGCTGAACTTGAATGACTTAGATATCTTACTATGTATATATCAGATAGATCAAGACTAATTTTACTTGTGCTATGATTTCACGATATTGAAATTGAATAGATCAAACATTATTATGCAGATACATGATCTACATATTTTTGTACCTGAAATTTATTTTAAAATTATGCTAAAAGCAAGATATTGTGAATTCTAAGATGAACAGGTACTTGCAGCTGCGTTTCAAGACATTAAAAATAGCAAAAAGAAAGTGGTTCTTGACTATAAAAGTCATAAAAGAACTTTACAAATCTCTTGACAAAGAGTCTGTTTACTCTTGATGAAGAGTTTATCTAGGAAATTAATCCTAG
>JANAVB010016399.1:0-23962 GCA_029216955.1 Iris pallida | reverse complement strand
CATTCAGAGAACTCGACCCATACTATGGTTCGGATGAAGGTTCAGCATTTGGTGACACACCTAACACAGATGGTGTTTAGATGTAAGGGGGAGATAATAAGCCCAAATGTGGTCGTCGGATCGGTTCCGTGTTTGGTTGTAAAAAACTGCAAAGGGGAGAGCACAGTGACTCAGATACAGAGAATGAAGAAGAAGATACATATGTTACGCAGGGAGGCAGCAGACAAGGAAACGGAGCTCCAAGTCTACAGAAGGAGACAACAGAAGTCCAGTACTGTGCCTATGTCGTGCCATGTGCCTACTGTACCAAGTCCCTCGTCTACTCCTGCTCCAACTCTTGAAGATGTTGCCCCCGTACTGAATCACTCGGATTCTGATGCGGATCTCTCCACTCGGATGGTATGATCTCTCCACCACCTATTCTCCCTTAAGGAGATCTTCTCGCATCAATGCGGGTAAGGCTCCTGCTCGTTTCGATGATTACGAACATGACAGTTGCCAACTTCTTGTCTTATTCTAATATTTTCTTCGAATTATCGAGCCTTCATTGCATCGTTAGACTCTACTTCGTTTCCAAGTGTTGGCAGGAAGCAAAGAAAGATCCAAGGTGGAAAGCTGCAATGATGGAAGAACTTGGGGTACTGGAGAAAAATAAGACATGGGAGCTGGTTCCATTACCCAAAGGGAAGAAAGCTGTGGGATGCAAATGGGTGTACACAGTGAAAGAGACGCCAGAAGAAAAGTAGAGCGGTACAAGGCGAGGTTGGTTGCAAAAGGATTCACACAGTCATATGGCATAGACTATGATGAAATGTTTGCCCCAGTAGCAAAAATGAGCACCGTGAGAACTCTGGTCTCCATTGCAGCTATGGTGGTAGCTATACCAGCTGGATGTGAAGAATGTCTTTCTTCATGGAGACCTGCAAGAAAAGTGTACATGGAGCTCCCCCAGGGTGCTACGCACGGAATCAGACGGAGGGACATCGCAAGGAAAAGGTGTGTAACTGAAGAAGTCACTATACGGGCTCAAGCACTCCTCGAGCCTGGTTTGACAGATTCAGAAAGGCTGTTACAGGCAGGGGATACCGTCAAACAAATACAGATCATACGATCTTCCTCCAGCATACAAGAGGCCACTCACTATACTTGCTGTATATATGGATGATATAGTGATCACAGGTGATGATGAAGTCGAGATGCTAAGCTGAAGTCAAAACTCGCGAAGGAGTTTGAGGTGAAGGATTTAGGAGCGATGAGGTACTTTCTAGGTATCGAAGTATGTGAAGGCGAACAGGAAATTGTTCTATCACAAGAAAATACGCACTAGATCTGCTGAAGGAGACAGGATGCTGGATGCAAAGTAGCCGTCACTCCAATTGACCAGAAGGTGTAAGCTTGGAGCAGAAGCAGGGAGCCTGTTGATCGTGTGAAAGATATCAAAGACTTGTAGGGAGGTTGATTTTATCTGGGACACACTCGCCCTGATATCTCATTTGCGGTGAGTGTAGTAAGTCGCTACATGCATGATCCAAGAACGGATCATATGGAAGCAGTATTTCAGATCTTGAGATATCTGAAAGGAACGCGGGAAAGGGGCTATGGTTCAAGAAGAATGGACACATAGAAGTTGAGGGATACTGTGATGCAGACTGGGCGAGCTGCATAGACGACAGAAGGTCTACCACGGGATACTGTGTTTTTGTAGGAAAATCTGGTCTCATGGAGAAGCAAGAAATAGTCAGTGGTAGCACGGTCGACAGCTGAAGCAGAATACAGAGCAATGGCTCTGGGAGTGTCAGAGTTGCTGTGGGTGAAAGCATTGCTGACAGAGTTGAAGCTGGACAAGGGAGCACCATTGCGTCTTCTGAGCGATAGTCAAGCTGCAATAAGTATAGCTAACAATCCAGTTCAGCACGACAGAACGAAGCACATCGAGATTGATCGATTCTTCATCAAGGAGAAGCTGGAACAAGGGATACTGAAGATTGACCATGTCCGCTCAGAAGAACAAGTTGCAGACTGTCTGACTAAAATTTTGTACAAAATCTCTTTCAAACACACTGAAAAATTTCGTACAAAATCTCTTTCAAGATTGACCATGTCCGCTCAGAAGAACAAGGGATACTGAAGATTGACCATGTCCGCTCAGAAAAAACACTGGAACAAGGGTCTTAGTTCATTAAGTCTGTCGAAGCTATGTAACAAGATGGGGATGATCAATATCTATCGCCCATCTTGAGGGGGAGTGTTGAGAATCAATAAGGGACTTTTAGTCCCACATCGGAATATGTAGTATGTAGAGCTAGACTCCCTATAAGTAGTGAAGTAGTCCATCAATAAAATTATCCCACCATTACTTTCTACAGTTTAATACCCAGATTAATTGTTAAACCAGGGGAAATGAAACTTCTGAATTCAAATAACCTGTTGGAAGTACTTCAAAACTTCTTTGTTTTCAATCTGCAACAAAATAAATTAAGTAAATGTTACCCGGCCTCCGGGGAAGTCGCGCACGTAGCACTGCCCTAAGAGTTAGTCTGGATCTATGTGCAGACTGTATTCGAACGCTCCTAGTGGTAAAAATTTTCCTCCACCGGAATCTCCTTGCCGCATACGACTTAGAGAGAGTGACCCTCGATTTAGCTCTGCCCAGAGCAACAAGAAAGAAGAACAACAGCGTTTCGAGGAGATGAGAATTTGAAAGAGATTTTGTACGAAATTTTTCAGTGTGTTTGAAGGAATGAAGAATGCCTCAATATATAGGCTGTTGGATTTATCACCAACGGACAGAAAAATAAATGACATTTAATTTAACGTTACAATGTTGCAAATTAAACAAATGTAAACCAAGTGGTTCAAAGAATCTTGACAGAATTTGAAGTGTCCAACGTTACAAAAATAAATGAATAGTAACGGTCAGAAAAATTCAATGAAGAGGAAAAAAAAATTTATGGTCTCAGTCAACCCGAATCGGCCCTCGGTGTCCATAGATGTGGACCCGCACCCTTTACGTGCCGAACTATACCGAGCCAGGCGGCGTCGCACACGTGTGGCCCATGGGGCTCCCACACAGAACTTCAAGAAAGCAAAGAGAAAGAAAGTGATATAAACACCAACAGTCTAATCCCACTGCAGATGTGGGACTAATGTTGAGGACTTGAGCTTTTGCTCAAAGCTGTATTGCCAAATAAACTTAAAGAATCAATTGTCACGGTTTGGTGATTTCTTTCTAGTTGTGGCAGTTCATACAGGAAAATTCTGATGAAAATGTGTATTATTTGTACAAGGAGATGCAACAGTCTTTGCAATGGAGACGGATTACACATTGGATATCAGCTTTAAGAAACAGTATTTTAAACGCGGGAAATTTGTGATATTTTTTAGAAATTATAGATAGCAGTAGCCGTAGGTAGCAGATTCCTCCACTAAGTAGAGTTTCCCAAACCCACTGTTCAGGTTCATCCACGAAAAGGAACACATGTTATCGAATGTTGATTTGTTTCTAAAAGGGGCACACTAATTTATACACTCCAGGGACCAACAACAATCTGTGTTTACTTACTAAGGTAATAAAAAGAGAGAAAAAAGAAGAAAGGAGCCTCGTCTGGTACACTGTAATGTAATCGCAATCGCAATGTAATCAAATAATTTTTTTTTTATTTGATTACATTACAGTGAATCAAACGGGGTCAAGTCTTAGAGCACATATAACTTAAAAGTTAATACCAAGCATGGCCAGAGTTGCCTGTTTTAATGACATGAAGTACTAGTTTTCAAATTACATTTAGCAACAAAATTGCCCATTCCTTGGGTTTAGCGAAAATACCGGTAGGAGCATCTTACTAATTTGGCTTCATGAAATGTTTAAGCCTCTCGTCACATAGGATGTTCTTCTTATTAGTAGGATCCTACCACAGAATGGAAATAAAATAAAATAAAAACAATATAAACATTGAGAAGCAAGATTGACATGTACAATTACCAGACATACAATATACACCCTAAATAAAGGTACAGGATTGAAATTATAAAATCCAAATGTAACATGAATGAGTTCCTGTAGGCCACTTGACGAAGAGTTGAGCAAGTCCCCAAACCATTTGTCTGAATTGTAGCTAAGATGTTATCCAACCATATGAGTCATATTACTCGCGAGTTTTCTCAGATCTATAGGGCACAATACATGAGTAACAGTTTGGTTTAGTAAGTGAATTCCGCCGACCCGGTTTAACTTGAACAGTTTGGTTTAGTAAGTGAATTCCGCCGACCCGGTTTAACCATTCAAGTTAGTAGCATATCAAGTTTAAGTTATAAGTTTTTTAGGTGTCATTTCTCCTCTCTTTTTTGAGGTGACCTTTTCTTGGGCCGGCGAGCAACGCCAAGAGGGGATTCGAACCGTATCCATTTCCACGGGACCCTCCGGTATACCCAACAGGCTACACCCCCGGATGAAGTTTAAGTTTAAGTTATCTTATGCTAAAAGTATGCTACAAAGAACTCCCAACTTAGAATTTACGTTGTATTTAAACTCCCAACTTAGAACCGTACCCATTTCTTGGCCCGACCCAAATTTGGTCAAACATGGGTTCGGGTCGGCCTTGCCCACTTCACAACATGAGGTTTATTAGGGACGGCAATTGGTTTCAAGTAGTGTAATGGTTATGGTCCCACCTCGTTTTGGCACAGGTGTCAGTGGCTTGGTGTGAAAATTAACAAAATGTTGACAGTAAGTCCTTTTTGGTAAATTGATAGGACGTCAATTGTCACTCCCCGTTTCCAGAATGCGTATTTTTATACATGTACAACTCATGTAGATTTATTTAATATTTATCATGTATTATCCTGTATTTAAAATTCCTTTAAATTTCATGTTAATTAATTATCTGCATTTTATTCCTGCATTTTATTTCCTGCATTTTATTTCCTGCTGTTATTCTCTGCTTTGGTCTTATTGGGTTCGGCCCATGGAGGGTTTTTTCGGGTCATGGTGGATCAAACCCGGCCCACAAACTCCCACCTACCACCACCCTTCCTATTTAAAGCATCCTTCTCCTTCTCTCTCCTCATTACTTCTCTTCACCATTACTTCTTCTTCCTCCTCTCATCACTTCTCCACCTACCAGCAGTAGCAGCAGGCAAGTGCAATCTTGCTTCTTGCTTGGAGAACCATTTTTATGGTTCATTTTTCTTCCTCTCATGATTCTGAGAGAGTTTACTACTTAGCATTTTTGATTTTTTTGGCTGGTTTCTCCTAGATCTGAGTTGTTGTGTTTTCGGTTGGCCATGGGTTTTGATCTTCCAACTTAGCGTGTTTTCTGGCTGGGAACTTCATTTTCTGGCTTGGAACGAAGGCTGAGTCACGCACACGTTCTTACGTGTCTGCGTGTATTTTCAGTCACGCACACGTCTTTACGTGTCTGCGTGGATTTTTAGTCACGCTCATGTTCCTACATGTTAGCGTGCGTGGATTTTGAGTCACACACACGTCTTACATGTCTGCGTGGATTTTTAGTCACGCTCATGTTCCTACATGTTAGCGTAGATTTTGAGTCACGCACACGTCTTTACGTGTCTGCGTGGATTTTTAGTCACGCTCATGTTCCTACATGTTAGCGTGGATTTTGAGTCACGCTCATGTTCTTACATGTCGGCGTGAATTTTTAGTCACGCTCACGTTCTCATGGAGCGTGCGTGGATTTTTAGTCACGCTCACGTTCTCATGGAGCGTGCGTGGATTTTTAGTCATGCTCACGCCTTTATGTGCCAGCGTGACATTTGAGTTACGCACACGTCTTTGCGTGCGTGCGTGAATTTCTTATCACTTTTCATGCTGTGCGTGCGTGAATTTCTTGTCACACTTTTCACGCTTTTCCACGCTCACGTTATGAATACGTGAATTGCTTTTTCACGCTCACGCTGTTTACACGCTCACTCCAACCTGCTAGATTTGGCGTGACTTATTCCCTAGCCTAGACTTGTTGGCGTGACTTTCTAACCTGGGTGTTTTTATTGTGCTATAACTTATTCATTTAATGATGGCATGATAATTCTTCTTGTCACGACCCGCTACCCAAATTGTTGGGCCAGGCCGAGTCATGCCCAGCCTACGTTGAGATAAAACGTAGTAAGCTGTTCTAAAGACAACAGGATAAGACTAAATGTGCTAACAGTTCTATAAGTGAAGAAGAATCATAAATGCTCCAAACACAAAAGTCGCCGTATATAGTAAAAATGTCCAAGTACAAGTGAACTGAAAAGTAAAACTGGATACATGTCCAGTTACAAAAGATATAGTCTAATACATGTCTACTCTCAAAAGTCTAAGTAAACAAAAGACAACTAGGCGAGGTTCCCCGCAGGAACATCCTCGTAAAGCAGAGCCGGGTCCTCGGCAGTATCTCCATAGTATGTGTCACAGAGTAACTCCTCCTCAGTAAGGATACCTACAACGTTATCCTGTGTTCACGACCCGGTCCCAATTGCTTGGGTCGAATCGGATCATGCCCAGCCTGCACCGTTGTTGAGACGGCGGCAGTAAGCTGTTCAGTAGCAGGTAACCATACAACAACACTATATTTGTCACAACTCAACATTCGGAAATTTAAAACTTTATTAAACTTTTACATGAAATAAAAGATACAACTTAAACTATTTTTTATACATCATGAATAAAAGAAAACTCTAGGCAAACAGCTCAGCAATCTTGAATTCCTCGTCTTGGGATCGCGTAACAAAACCTCATCAGTGATACCTAAAATGTTGGGTCTCCAGTCAGGAGGGAGCAAAGTACAATTACGAATATCCAATAATTCAAATAATAATTTGAAATTTGCAATGTTAAACAATTTGAAATACTTTAACAATATTTTTCACAATTCTATAATTGAAAACAATGTGATTTTGAGTAGGTAACGAACTATGACCGGCTTGGGATGATTCAATTATATCCTAATGATACGGTCGCCTATCCTCGTGTATAGGAGGAATCAGCTCGCACAATCAATGATGCAATATAGGGGTATTGGTCATAGACGCTACACTACTCCCCCAATATCCCGAGTCAATCAGATTCAATCAATGAGTCAATATTCAAACTCTAGGAGAGAGTTCCGTGTAGCAATGTGGTTTAAAATTGCAATAAAATAATTACTAGATAAATTACCAAATAGACATAGCTGCACTTGCCTTTGTTTTAGAATGACTGGATAGACGAGTCGGTACCGAAGAGGAACGTCAGTTGTAACTTCGAGTTCCTACAGTTGAGAACTCGACTTAGATCCTTTGTATAACCAGGCTAAGTGTGCTAGTTGCAATCTCTAGTAGTAAGTCCTAGTCAGGTTTTAAATTGTTATTAAGCTACAGCTAACGTTTACGTCGCAAACTACATGCGTTGATTAAACCGGTTAATTTGATTATTTGAAAAAATAATAAGAACCAATTATCTTTGAAAAACTTTGTGTTTTGTAATATATCTATAAAAATACAATTTCTTTTAGTGATAAATCGTGAATTAATATTATTTTATTTATTTTAACTAACTCGTAATTAAGCCGTAAATTACGTCCTATCTACGAATATGAAATCAATCCAAAATCCACCCAAATCACATCCACCAGAAAAAGAAAAGAAAATAACTACGCTACACAAATACATGGGCACAGCTACTGGTCCTAGGGTGGGCTTATGTCCGATACAAATTTTCTTTTACATTAAATAAGAGAAAATGACTGAAATTAAATAAAGTGCAGGAAAATAAATATCTAATATAAATAGCCTAAATATTAAAAATAATATCTAATATAAATAGCCTAAATATTAAAAATAATAAAAAGAAGCTAGGAGTCTCAGACTCGGTCCATTTCCTCAAAATTCGGCTTATGCCTCAACGTCCGGTCGGACCGGTGCGTTTGTATTTCGCCGGGGCCCACAGACCGGTACGGTCGTCGCCCGAAAAATCGGTTTTTTTCGAAAGCCAGTTTTGAAATTAATAAAATATAATTTTTGTAAAAAAATTTGGGCAGCACTTCCCCTATTCCGGGACAAACCCAAAACTGGGAAGTGCGCCAACAAATTCCTGCAAATAATTTCCAACCCAAAATAGTCCACAAAATCCACCAAAATAATTCCAACACTACAGAAATAATTCCAACTCCATCAAATAATTCCCGAAAAGTCCGGGAATCCAATATCAACCAATTCACACCAACCCAGCAGGTAAATCACAGAAAAAATAGACTAACGCGGCTAAACGAAAATTATAACGCAGCTATCCGGATTCCCTAGAGGGAACCGGGGGACCGATCTATCATCATGGACTCGACACGGGAGGGACGAACTACTCTGATTATCAAGAAATTTACCGAGAGGCTCAATGACGGAGTCCGAAGGGTGGCCTCGGACTCGGGACGCGCCGTCATGGACTCGAGAGTCTCCGGACAGCGAGGAGAACCGCGCAGGAAGGGACATCGGCGGGGTCTGCCGAGGAGGGCGCCGGAGAGCGCTGGAACCCGCGAGAGAGGGGAAAGCTCGGCCGCGGACGAGCTCGGGGTGCTCGGGTCGGCGACCAGAGGGTGCCGCAAGGAGGTTCACCGGATCTAGGGTTCGGCCGGAACGGGAACGCCGGAGAGGAAGTCGGGCGGCCTCGGGAACGGGGCGCACGGCCAGGGGCTTCGCCGCGAAGAAGCTGCGCGGGGTCGCGCGCTGGACAGCGACTGCGGTCGCCCTAGGAGCGCGACGGGGAAGTCCGCCGGGTCGCGGGTCGGCAGGGAGGAGCTCCGCCGGGGAAGGGCGGCGCCGGGGGTCACAGCAGGGAGGCGCACGCGGGTGAGCGTGGTCGGGGGTGCTGGCAGCGCCTCGCCGGAGCGCTGGAGGGCGGCGGACAGCGGGGAACCGCACGGAGGGGTCCCGGACGGCAGCGGCGGGGAACGCCGGCGTCGGCGGTCGGGACTGCCGAGAAAGAGTCGCCGGACCAGAGGCGCGGGGCTGCGGTGCAGAGGGGCACGCGTAGCCGGAGAGGCGCGCGCGGAGGCGGACCCGCGGGGAGCCGGCGCTGGCTTGGCCGCGCGGGGCGGATCTGGACGGCGGGGCTCCGCGGAATGGCCGGAGTTAGGGCTCGGGGAAGGAGGGTTTGGAATGAGAGTGAGGGAAGGAGATGAGGGTTTAAATAGGAAGAAATTTTGGGGTTTTCGGGAGGCCGAGAGTCATGGCCACCACTGTTAACTCGGGGGAGGAGGACGGCCTCGGCCGTTTGGGAAGAAAAGGCTACGGTTTGGGAAAAAGAAAGGTTTTCCTTTCCTAATTAAAGGAAAGATGTTAATGAAGATTTAATAAAAATGCTTGGAGAAAGATGTTAAGGAAATTTTAATAGAAACTTTGTTTTTTTTTTTTTAGGAAAAGAAAATAATCCGAAGGTGGATTCGGGTTAGGAAATGGGTTCAAGTCAGGCTCGGGACAGGTTAAGACAATATTCAAAATTCCAGGATTAATAATTATTTATGGTTTTTCATAAATTAATAATAATTAATTAGCAACAATTTTTAAATAAGATTTTTACGGGTTTTACTAAACTCAAAAAAAATTCCAGAAATAATAATAAATTAGCAAGCAGACATTGAAATCAATTAAAAATAATAAAATTGAAATTACGGGTTTCACAATCTTCCCTCCTTAGAAAATTTCGTCCTCGAAATTAAAGGCAGGGTAGGAGAATCAAAACAGCTATGGGTACTACGCCCATAACTCAGGTCCAACAATAAGAATTTTTAAGGCAGTCATGGATGAGACGGTTTAGGGACAAATTTTATTTATGATATCATCCATGCAGAAAAAAATACCAAAGCGAACCAAAGTACACGAGGTTGATCAGACCATCATGCACCGGTTCTGATTAGACAATATATTAGTGGGTGCACCCAATAAAATACTGTCATGATCAAGCTTGATTTAAAGAGATAGCTTACAAATAGGCTAATTTAGCAGCATTAGTCAAATTTAGAACGGGAAAAGAAAAGATAAGGAATAGGAGTTTAAATGATGGCTCAAATTCTGATTTTTTTCTCATCTCTGACTAGGCTTGCAACTGGTTTCTCTGGCACTGAAAGGTTGATTCCAATCTTCATCTCTGAATTATCCAAAATGTGACTCGGATCCGAAATATAATGTCTGAGCTGTGACGTAGAAGACGTTGCACACTCTCAAGATTAGCTGATAGAGCTAACTGGTACGCTACTTCCAACGCGTCTTAAACTTCAAATGGCCTGATGTACCTGGCCTCAATTTCCAGCTCCGTCGAAACTGACTGTTCCTCTGGTAGGAAAAACTTCACCAAAAGTAATTTGGTTTTCCCAAGACATACCAAATTTCGAGACGCAAAATCTCAATACATCTTCAAGCGTCTGGATTGACCTCTCTGATTGCTCGTCCCGCGGTACTCCATGAATCCGGTAGACATGCTTCTCGTACAATGCTGCCAACTTCTTTAGTGGATAAACCAACTTTGAAAGTGTGCTGACTTAGTCAGTCGGTTTATTAAAATCCAATTGGTGCCCTTCCCTCCTTGGGAACAAGGCAATCCTTACTCAAAGTTCATTGTTATATGCTTCTACTCCCACTCCGAATTGTCCAGCGGCTACAACAAACTTGTTGTTCTCTTGCTAATTTCTCAGATTGACAAATTCGCATCTAATCCCATACCTGGAATTGTCCTTCTTTATTCCATAACACCAATCAATGGAGGCATATTCCGATACATCTTATTAGCTCCTGAATATATGGAATACTGAGACTGGTGCATTTCTTTCATCAACTTGTTCCTCCGTTTGTCAGCCGATACGGAAAGTCTCGTACCATTCTTCAGAGTTTCACTGCTGATCAATTTAGAAACCCTCAAGTGTTCCTGCCAACACTTGATCTCTAAGCCTGCAAAGTGCCTCGTTTTGAAACTACGTTCTCTTGATTTTTTTTTTTTTTTTTTTCAGCTTCGAACTTCATCAATACTGAATCAGCATCCAGCTCCGTCCTTCTATCTCCAGGTAGTGTAACCTCTAGTCCAAACTTCTCGATGTCTTCTAGTAGGTGTTAGTCTTTGGTTAAGAACTTCGCCATCAGTATCGACCAAGTGCAACAGTGACCACATTAGCCTTACCTGAATGGTACTGCAAGTTGATGTCGAAATCCTTCATCTGCTTCAGCCATCTTCTTAGTCTAACATTCAGCCCTTTCTGAGTGAAGACATATTTCAGACTTTTGTAGTCCGTACATATTTTCACTCCCTTTCCATAAAATCATGCTTCCATAGCTTCAAAGTAAAGATAATTGCAGCAATTCAAATTAGGTGTGGGATGATTCTTCTCATGAGTCTGTAGTTGCCTACACATGTAAGCAATTACTTTTCCATGTTGTTGAAGAACGCAGCCCAGTCCTTTCCAGAGACATTACTGTAAATTGAGAACCCACCGGTTCCTGCGGGTAGCGCAAGGATTGGTGTAGTGGTAAGTCTCTTCTTCAGCTCCTCAATGCCGCCGGGCAAACTTTTCGTTCAGAATGAACTCTTCATTCTTCCAAGTGAGCTTCGTCATTGACTCAGCAATCTTGGCGAAATCCTTCACGAACTTTTGATAGTAGCCAGCCAAGTTCAAGAAACTTCTGAATTGAACTTGGGGTTTACCACTCTTCAACAGCAGCTATTTTCCATCGAAATTTCTTCTCTTGACAACATGGCCAATAGTCCACCTTGTCAAAGAAAAATCCACGTTCAGATAACTTACCATAAAACTTCTTTTTCCTCAAAGTTTCCAAAACTTCCTCAGGTGTTCTTCATGCTCTTCTTCAGTCTTCAAATATATCAGAAGGTTATCTATGGAGAAGATAAACTGATTCAAATACTCATGGAAATCTCTGTTCATGAGATTCATGAACACAGCAGAAGCATTTGTCAGTCTAACGTCCTGACCACAGAAAACTATCCTTACTTGGTATTTGAACGCTGTCTTGGAAATATCCTCCTTCCTGACTCTGATTTGGTGGTAGTCAGATCTTAAATCAAACTTCGAAACACCCTAACTTCACACAAACAGATCAAACAGATCCTCGATCCGGGCAGAGGGTACTTGTTCTTTAGTGTCTGATAATTTGATGCACATCCATTGTTCCATCCTTCTGGGGCATATACAAGATAGATGCTCCTAAGGTAAAGTTCCACTCTGAAAAAATCCTAAAGCCTTCAGTTCATCGATCTGGTCCTTCATCTTCTATGATCTTCGAGTCTGAATCATGCCTTATTGTAAGGGGCAAGGTTTGCTAGATAGGAAGAGAGTCCCTAGGTTGTGGCCTAACAGGTGTTGCTGGGTTATGAGCTCTGGCTTGATAAACAGATAAGGGCAGTCCTTTACCCGATGTTCAACAGATCCACATGCCAAACATTGTCCCAATCTCTTGCGGCAACTAACGGCCTGATGACCAGGCCTCTTGCAGTATTTACAAGCCCATAGCTTCTTACGACAAGGCTGTCGGAAGTAGAGTATTTGATGGGACCCAAATATCTTCTAGATTCAAGGGTATCCTTCCTAGGGCAAAAGTTCTGCTCTAACTTGGTTGGGGATAACTAAGGCTACATCATGACGTTCTTCATGTCTTCTCTCGTGATATTCTTCTGTTCCTGCTGGGCTTCATCTTGAGCTTTCTGGAACTCCAGGATTTCTTGAAATAGGGCAACCTTTTGGAAGGTGTTTGCTGGTACTGGTGGAGCAACAAAAAAATGGATACTCCACCAAGAAAATGCAACTCAGTTTGAGATGAGGTAGGAATCACCAGTGTAAGAAAAACTTCACTAGATGCACTATGAGGACGGTCAAACAGCCGCGAGGGAAAAGACCCTGGGCTTGGTTGAGGAGATGAGGTATAATCCGGAGAGAACACCTCATTGCCAGCAGGATTTGGTCAACGGTCATTCTCTGGATGGTTTAGGATGCAAACATAAGCAAGGTATCCTACCAGTCTATAATCAAACAAAAATATTTATTTATAATATATTTCGGTCCTATGTTGTGACAAATTGATGTTCTAGTGTTCTAATTGTTTCTAGGTAAGTTTTCCTAAGTTGTTGTTGTCGACCTGCATGGGCCACCACTAAAAACATGTCACGACCCGGTCCCAATTGCTTGGGTCGAATCGGATCATGCCCAGCCTGCACCGTTGTTGAGACGGCGGCAGTAAGCTGTTCAGTAGCAGGTAACCATACAACAACACTATATTTGTCACAACTCAACATTCGGAAATTTAAAACTTTATTAAACTTTTACATGAAATAAAAGATACAACTTAAACTATTTTTTATACATCATGAATAAAAGAAAACTCTAGGCAAACAGCTCAGCAATCTTGAATTCCTCGTCTTGGGATCGCGTAACAAAACCTCATCAGTGATACCTAAAATGTTGGGTCTCCAGTCAGGAGGGAGCAAAGTACAATTACGAATATCCAATAATTCAAATAATAATTTGAAATTTGCAATGTTAAACAATTTGAAATACTTTAACAATATTTTTCACAATTCTATAATTGAAAACAATGTGATTTTGAGTAGGTAACGAACTATGACCGGCTTGGGATGATTCAATTATATCCTAATGATACGGTCCGGCCTATCCTCGTGTATAGGAGGAATCAGCTCGCACAATCAATGATGCAATATAGGGGTATTGGTCATAGACGCTACACTACTCCCCCAATATCCCGAGTCAATCAGATTCAATCAATGAGTCAATATTCAAACTCTAGGAGAGAGTTCCGTGTAGCAATGTGGTTTAAAATTGCAATAAAACAATTACTAGATAAATTACCAAATAGACATAACTGCACTTGCCTTTGTTTTAGAATGACTGGATAGACGAGTCGGTACCGAAGAGGAACGTCAGTTGTAACTTCGAGTTCCTACAGTTGAGAACTCGACTTAGATCCTTTGTATAACCAGGCTAAGTGTGCTAGTTGCAATCTCTAGTAGTAAGTCCTAGTCAGGTTTTAAATTGTTATTAAGCTACAGCTAACGTTTACGTCGCAAACTACATGCGTTGATTAAACCGGTTAATTTGATTATTTGAAAAAATAATAAGAACCAATTATCTTTGAAAAACTTTGTGTTTTTGTAATATATCTATAAAAATACAATTTCTTTTAGTGATAAATCGTGAATTAATATTATTTTATTTATTTTAACTAACTCGTAATTAAGCCGTAAATTACGTCCTATCTACGAATATGAAATCAATCCAAAATCCACCCAAATCACATCCACCAGAAAAAGAAAAGAAAATAACTACGCTACACAAATACATGGGCACAGCTACTGGTCCTAGGGTGGGCTTATGCCCGATACAAATTTCCTTTTACATTAAATAGGAGAAAATGACTGAAATTAAATAAAGTGCAGGAAAATAAATATCTAATATAAATAGCCTAAATATTAAAAATAATATCTAATATAAATAGCCTAAATATTAAAAATAATAAAAAGAAGCTAGGAGTCTCAGACTCGGTCCATTTTCTCAAAATTCGGCTTATGCCTCAACGTCCGGTCGGACCGGTGCGTTTGCATTTCGCCGGGGCCCACAGACCGGTACGGTCGTCGCCCGAAAAATCGGTTTTAGAAATTCATTTTCGAAAGCCAGTTTTGAAATTAATAAAATATAATTTTTGTAAAAAAATTTGGGCAGCACTTCCCCTATTCCGGGACAAACCCAAAACTGGGAAGTGCGCCAACAAATTCCTGCAAATAATTTCCAACCCAAAATAGTCCACAAAATCTACCAAAATAATTCCAACACTACAGAAATAATTCCAACTCCATCAAATAATTCCCGAAAAGTCCGGGAATCCAATATCAACCAATTCACACCAACCCAGCAGGTAAATCACAGAAAAAATAGACTAACGCGGCTAAACGAAAATTATAACGCAGCTATCCGGATTCCCGAGAGGGAACCGGGGGACCGATCTATCATCATGGACTCGACACGGGAGGGACGAACTACTCTGATTATCAAGAAATTTACCGAGAGGCTCAATGACGGAGTCCGAAGGGTGGCCTCGGACTCGGGACGCGCCGTCATGGACTCGAGAGTCTCCGGACAGCGAGGAGAACCGCGCAGGAAGGGTCTGGACATCGGCGAGGTCTGCCGAGGAGGGCGCCGGAGAGCGCTGGAACCCGCGAGAGAGGGGAAAGCTCGGCCGCGGACGAGCTCGGGGTGCTCGGGTCGGCGACCAGAGGGTGCCGCAAGGAGGTTCACCGGATCTAGGGTTCGGCCGGAACGGGAACGCCGGAGAGGAAGTCGGACGGCCTCGGGAACGGGGCGCACGGCCAGGGGCTTCGCCGCGAAGAAGCTGCGCGGGGTCGCGCGCTGGACAGCGACTGCGGTCGCCCTAGGAGCGCGACGGGGAAGTCCGCCGGGTCGCGGGTCGGCAGGGAGGAGCTCCGCCGGGGAAGGGCGGCGCCGGGGGTCACAGCAGGGAGGCGCACGCGGGTGAGCGCGGTCGGGGGTGCTGGCAGCGCCTCGCCGGAGCGCTGGAGGGCGGCGGACAGCGGGGAACCGCGCGGAGGGGTCCCGGACGGCAGCGGCGGGGAACGCCGGCGTCGGCGGTCGGGACTGCCGAGAAAGAGTCAGCCGGACCAGAGGCGCGGGGCTGCGGTGCAGAGGGGCACGCGTAGCAGGAGAGGCGCGCGCGGAGGCGGACCCGCGGAGAGCCGGCGCTGGCTTGGCCGCGCGGGGCGGATCTGGACGGCGGGGCTCCGCGGAATGGCCGGAGTTAGGGCTCGGGGAAGGAGGGTTTGGAATGAGAGTGAGGGAAGGAGATGAGGGTTTAAATAGGAAGAAATTTTGGGGTTTTCGGGAGGCCGAGAGTCATGGCCACCACTGTTAACTCGGGGGAGGAGGACGGCCTCGGCCGTTTGGGAAGAAAAGGCTACGGTTTGGAAAAAAGAAAGGTTTTCCTTTCCTAATTAAAGGAAAGATGTTAATGAAGATTTAATAAAAATGCTTGGAGAAAGATGTTAAGGAAATTTTAATAGAAACTTTGTTTTTTTTTTTTTTTTTAGGAAAAGAAAATAATCCGAAGGTGGATTCGGGTTAGGAAATGGGTTCAAGTCAGGCTCGGGACAGGTTAAGACCAATATTCAAAATTCCAGGATTAATAATTATTTATGGTTTTTCATAAATTAATAATAATTAATTAGCAACAATTTTTAAATAAGATTTTTACGGGTTTTACTAAACTCAAAAAAAATTCCAGAAATAATAATAAATTAGCAAGCAGACATTGAAATCAATTAAAAATAATAAAATTGAAATTACGGGTTTCACATCCTGTCAGGACGGGAGCAAGTACTAAATCTAACAAACATATAATACTGATCATGTGATGAAAAGGAAATGACATATCATGTTGGTTCAGTTTTAGGTACATTTTATCATGGCAATAGATATACATTTTAAAGTTTAAAACTGTAGTAGGTGAGTGATCAGTCAATAGGTAATCAGGATGTACAGCGGTACATATCAATTTTCTGATGTGCACATACGTACACATAACGGCATCGGTGTATATCCATACACAAACGCGGGACCAGACATACGGCACAGATACATATAGAATGTAACGGTGCTCGATAAATACATACGGAGAAGGGGGTCATGATCACGTACACTACTAGCAGTTTCCCCTTAACCCGTTATTTAAGCATGTGAGAGAGATTATGAGATACGGTATAAACATGGTAAAGACTGAAAGTAATACAACATGTAAAGTTCTAACTTGCTACCCCAAGGATCAGCATTTAACATGGTTGGTGATTCACAGTTTTATGGTTTATAGCAGTATGTAAAGTTCGTAGAAAGTACTTGCCTCTAGCAAAGCAAAGCAAAACAAGCTGCGATAAAAGTGCTATAGATGTCCAGTAACTCGTCACTGTAGAAATAAATGCAATAACTTAGCTTTTACACTAAGCTAAAATACTAGGACACTAATTGGTGCGACACGACTTGTGACTGGGCGCCTAGCCAAAATGATGATTTTAGCTTAGGAGACCAATGTGGGGTGACACACTACTTTAACTAACTTTCTAGGGTCTTTACACTAGTGAGGGGTGGGGTTCAACACGGCTAAAACTCAAAATAACACAAAAAGCTACAAGTCGTAATTAATCAATAAATAAATCCAATGACCATTGTGTTCTAACAATTTTTGAGATAGACAAAAAGCCTAGTTTTTCTTGAAGTAAAGTACCAAAGTGATCCTTGTTAATCATAGAAATTTATTATAATTTTTCTAAAATTTATTAACCAGTACCAATATTTTATAAAAATCAGTTTTCCTAAGTATACAGAAAATGAGTTTTGGTTTCATATGCCAAACTAGTGGCAAAACAGTAAATTAAATACTACAAAAATTATACTAAATTAGCTAACTTAACATAGTATCTAAATACTATTTTTCCATAATTTTAGCAGTAATTTAAGTATTTTTAGAAAATCAAAAACATCATTGCACACAATAATTAATTATCTGCGTATTTTGTCCATGTATATAATTTGAACCAAAGTTCAAATACAGGACCTAAGGCCATGAATCAAGTCCAATATGACTTGTACAGGTCTTGAATGTGTGAAAACACATTTGGGCCCAAATACCCATGCTAGGCTTGGACACCAAATGGTTGCAGTAATTTAAATACACTAAAAATACAATTTGGTAATAGTGCTAAATAAATATTATTATTTTAATATGGTAAAGTTATACAAAATAATTATATACCTACACATGAAAAAAGTACATATATCTATGTATAAGGAAAATACTTAATTTATAAAGTATATATATATATATATATATATATATATATATATATATATATATATATATATATATATATATATATATACAAATATGTATATATATAAGGAGACATTAAATTATAAAGTGTATAATAATATATATATATGAAAATATATATATACGTATACAAATATATATATATATAATATTTACTAACTATGAAAATATACACACAAGAAAAATATATACATATATACATATATGTACATAAATACATATATATACATACATACATATATATATTTATAAAATACTAAAGTGAAATATATATATATAAAAGCAGTTTATATATATATAGTAGCATGAATAACAATACATATATATATATATACAAATATATATACATGAAACTTACTAACTAAAAAATATATACATATATATATAAAATACTGTCAAAATACAGTATGTACATATATATATATATATACTAATATATATATATATATATATATATATATATATATATATATATATATATATATATATATATATATATATATATATATATACACATATATATATAAATATATAAAACAGAAAAGAAAAGAAAAGAACAGAAAAATAAAAAGAAAAGGAAACAGAAAGGAGGGGGCTCGAACCCGAGCGCGCTGGCCAGTGAGGGGGGGGGGGGGGTTTATTACTGCGCGCTGGCCAGTGGGCCAGTTGGCTCGCTGTGTTAGGAATAGGATTAGGTTAGTTTTATTTAGGAATTAAGTGATTAAATAATAATAAAAAAAAACACAGTCCTGTGTCCTGACTGTTAGGGACACAGGTGTCTTGTATCCTTGCTTAGCACGATACGTACGACACGAGTTTCACGTGTCCTCGTCTACGTTCGTGTTCGCCAGGACACGGCGAACACTTCCGACCCAACACGAGACACGCACGACACAAAGGAATGCTGCCACTCACGTGTCCGGTCGACGGGGGGGTTTTCGAGAGCTCTGGACGACGGCGGAGACGTTGGGACGGCGGCGCTTCAGTGGCGCTGCGGTCGTCTCGTCGTGGCGAAGCGGATGGCGGTGGTGGCGACCGTCGACGACGAGTGGTGAGGCGGTGGTGGTGTGTCGCCGGAGCTAGGGCTTCGGCTAGGGTTTTCGGGGAAGAATAGGGCGGTGGTCGGTCGTGGGGGTGTTTAGGTCTAGGGTTTTGGTCTGGGGGTCGAAGGGGGGTTTAAATAGGGTGTTCGAGGCGGTCGGGGCAGCCAGAAAAGGCGAGGGCTGCCCGTCGGCGTGGCGGTCGTCGGTCGGGGGGTCAATGAGAGTGGGTGAGGAGAGAGAGTGTTCGGTCGGGAGGGTGTTCGGGTAGTTTGCAATTAGGTCCTCTAGGTTTTAGGATTTTACATAATAGGTCTAAACAGTAGTAAATGCAAATTATAATTTGCATAACAGATTTAAAACAATTTCTAAATTGCAAACTGCTATATAATACAATTTAACAAATTGTATATTGATATTAAAATAATTCTAAAAATTACAAAGTGATATTAAAACAATTCAGCAAATTGTAAAATGATATATTTTGACTTAAAACCATTTTAAAAATTATTTAAAAATTCTAGAAAAATTCCTAAAAATTCTAATAATTATTTTAAGGCTAAAAATTAACATTAAAAATTAATTAACACTAATTTAACTAAAATTGAAAAACAGGGGCTGACAAGTCTTCCCTCCTTGAAAAAATTTCGTCCTCGAAATTTACAAGGATTGAAGACCCGACAATATTCTATCATAGCAAGCAATGCAACAAAATGACTAAGGCTGCGATCGAAACTAACCTCTAAGGTATCAAGCGGGAACGGATGGTTCCCTCGCAGCGGTTGGATCGAACAAGTAAGGGTATCTCTCCCTCATGTCCGACTCCCTCTCCCAAGTAGATTCACCTGGGGAGTAACGGCTCCAAGCTACTCGTACTAGGGGTATAACCTTGTTCCTCAGCCTCTTCTCTCTCCTGTCTAATATCTCCACTGGCTGCTCAGAAACTGTAAGGCTCGATCCGACCTTCAACTCTGAATGATCTAGCACATGACTGGGGTCTGGAACATATCTCCTCAGCTGAGATACGTGAAAGACATCGTGACTAGATTGGGTGGAAGTGCAACCCTGTAAGCTACCTCTCCGATCCTGCCAAGTACCTCGAACGGCCCGATGTATCTGGGGCTCAGCTTCCCTCCTCGTCCGAACCGGATCGTCCCTCGAGTAGGTAATATCTTCACTAGCACCATATCACCGTCTGCGAACTCCATCGGCCTGCGACTAGCATCAGCCCAGTATTTCTGCCTATCCTGAGCTACTCTGAGCCTGTCTCTGATCATCCCGACTTTCTCTGCTGCATCCGTGATCATCTCTGGCCCAAGCATAACTCTATCTCCAACATCATCCCAAAAGAGCGGTGTGCGGCATCGTCGTCCATATAGCGCCTCGAACGGAGACATACCAATACTGGCCTGGTAGCTGTTGTTGTATGAAAACTCTACCAAGTGCAGATGGCTCTCCCATGATCCTCCGAAGTCCAGCAAGAAGGTCCTCAGCATATCCTCCAGTGTCTGTATCGTCCTCTCGGACTGCCCATCTGTCTGCGGGTGGTATGCCGTACTGAACTTGAGCCTACTGCCCAACTCCTCCTGCAAGCTCCTCCAGTAGTGGGATGTGAATCTGCTGTCTCTGTCTGACAGATGCTCACCGGCACTCCGTGTAGGCGAACTATCTGCTGCATGTATAGCTCCGCCAACTTCTCGATGGAAAGCCCCACCTTGAAGGGTATGAAGTGCGCACACTTCGTCAGCCTGTCTACGATGACCCAAATGGCATCCTTCCCTCCTTGGGAACGAGAAAGCCCTGAAACGAAGTCCATCGTAATATGTTCCCACTTCCACTCGGGAATAGGTAACGGCTGCAATAATCCAGCTGGCCTCTGGCGCTCCGCCTTGACCTGCTGGCAAACTAGACATCTCGAGATAAAACGTGATACATCCCTCTTCATTCCGTGCCACCAAAGATGTTTCCGCAAGTCACAGTACATCTTGTTAGCACCAGGGTGAATAGAATATCTCGATCGGTGTGCCTCCTGTAAGACTGCCCTATCAGCTCTTCCTTCGACACGCACAATCGGCTGCCATGCCTTAGGGATCCATCCTCTGCTATAGTGAAGTCATCCAGCAATCCAGCTAATGCCTGGGGTCGAAGTCTGTGAAGGCTCTCATCTGTAGACTGTGCCTCCCGGATCTGCTCCATCAAACCTGACTGAATGTCAAGCGCCATCATCTGTATCACTGATCCTGGCCGAACTAGCTCGATACCGAGCTTCTCCAGATCCTCCCGCAAATACCGATCAATCATCAGGTACCATGCCATCGGATGCCTGCTCAGCGCATCCGCCACCACATTTGCCTTCCCGGGGTGATACTGTAATCGATGTCGAAGTCCTTCATCAACTCCAACCATCGCCTTTGCCTCATGTTCAGCTCTTTCTGCGTGAACACATACTTCAAGCTTTTGTGGTCAGTAAAGATTTCCACACGCTCTCCGTATAAGTAATGTTTCCATAACTTGAGTGCAAAGATCACCGCAGCTAACTCTATCTAGGTCATGGGTAGGATAATTCCGCTCATGAGTCTGCAATTGTCTAGATGCATAAGCAATCACTTTTCTATGCTGCTGTAGGACACATCCTAGCCCCTTCCCAGAAGCATCACTGTATATGGTGAAACCTCCAGAACCTGAAGGTAAAGTCAGAACTGGAGCGGTCGTCAGCCTCCTCTTCAGCTCCTCAAACGCTGTCTGGCAGTCCTCTGACCAAATGTACTCTGCGTCCTTCCGCGTCAGCTTTGTCATGGGTTCAGCTATCCTAGCAAAGTCCTGGACGAACTTTCTATAATAGCCAGCTAAACCCAGAAAGCTCCTGATCTCTGAAACTGACGTCGGAGCCTTCCACGTCTCAACTGCAGCAATCTTCCTGGGATCCACCGAGATTCCATCTCCAGTGACTACATGGCCGAGAAACTCCACTCGGTCTAAAAAGAATTCGGACTTCGGCAATTTGGCAAACAATCTCTCATGCCTCAGAATCCCCAAAACTATGCTCTGCATGCTCCTCTGGCATCTTCGAGTATATCAGGATGTCGTCGATAAACACTACGACGAACTTATCCAGATACTGGTAAAATGTCTTATTCATCAAGTTCATAAAGACAGCTGGCGTATTTGTGAGACCAAATGGCATCACCAGAAACTCGTACTGCCCGTACTTCGTGTTGAACGCCATCTTCTGGATGTCTGCTGGCCTAACCTTCACCTGGTGGTACCCGGATCTCAAATCTATCCTGGAAACACCTTCGCCCCCGCTCAACTGGTCGAACAAATCATCTATCCTGGGCAGAGGATATTTGTTCTTGATGGTGATGGCATTCAAGGCCCGATAGTCAATACACACACTGGACTACCATCCTTCTTAGGCACAAAGAGCACTGGGCTCCCCATGGAGAAGCACTGGATCGAATGAAACCCTTTTTCAACAGGTCATCAATCTGCTCTTTCATCTCTATGGCCTCCTTGGGATTCACTCTATAGCAAGCCCGGGATACTGGTGATGAACCCGCACTAAATCTATAGTGAACTCCACATCTCTGTCAGGCGGAAGTCCTGGAAGATCCTCTGGGAATACATCTATAAACTTCCTAATGATAGGGTATGGCGGTGCTGCGTCCCCAACTGTCGCACAACAGTTCGGTTCTAGGCTGATCTCCGGCCCTGTCCTCCTGACACGAAGGGTGCTGTGCCCGGGGCTGAACAAAATACTACCCTCATGACAATCTATAGATGCAGGGGCATAGCTAAGCCAGTCCCCCAATATGATATCATACCCGGGAGTGGCATCACAAAGAATCGCCCCTCGAACTCTCTCCCTCCGGCTATCATAATAGAGCATCTATAGCTAGCTCTAATAGGCACTGGTCCTCCTCCCGTCATTACTCTACTAATCTCCGCAGTAGGTGTAGATACTAAATGATGTTTCTTGCATAAACTCTAATGATAGGAAGCTATGAGATGTACCAGAATCAAACAAGCATAGAGCTAGAAAAAGTATAAATAAATATGACCTGTAAGACGTCAGCTAAGTAACCCGGCTCCGAAACCTGCTCCGACTCCGGCTCAATGGCTAGACTATAAACCCTCCCCTGAGGTCCCTTCTGCTGCTGAGATGCTGCCCGAACCTCTGCTGCTGAGTCGGAGTGGTCCTCTAGTCTTCGCTACTGGGCACTCTCGAAGCTATGGGTGCAGACCCACAAGCCAATACTGCCCAGCTTCTTCCTGCAAATGGAAGCGTCGTAGCCTACCCTCTTGCAGAATGCACAAACACCCTCCTTCTACTGCTGTCGGTGTCCCGGGCTCTAACTGGCGGGGTCCTGATGATGTGATATAGGGGACGGTAAGCCTGCTGGGGCGGCGTCGGTGCTCTCTGCTGGAAAGCCTGACGCTTGGACGGTCCCTCATGGTGTACAGAAGCCGGCCCTCTTTGTATGACAGAAGACGCTCATCGATGCTCCGGGCCAACTCTAGGCTCTGGTTGTAGTCAGTCGTAACCGTTCGCCACTATAAGAATGCCAATGTCTGGAACTAGACCATGGCAAACCTACGGGTCATCTCCTCTGGATCAGCAACCAGACTAGGAGCGAAACGGCTCAGGCGACTAAACTCTGCGCATACTCGTCAAGAACGGTTCCCTGCTGGATGTTCTGGAATCGTAGCCCCATGGCTACTCTAGCAGTGTCGAGAAGAATTTCTTCTTGAACTGGGTCTTGAACTGGTCCAAGTGGCTCTCCCTCTCGCATCCAATAACGGCTCATTCCGGAACCAGACTCCTGCTAGTCTATCAGCAGAAATCCTGCTGCCTCGACCTGGAGGTCATCCGACATCCTAACTCCCAGAACTTAGCTTTCCTCTACCGAATCTAGCCAGTCATCAGCTACTACTATGCCCTCAGTCCCTGAACTCCTTGGGATTAGACCCATGAAGTCCTTGATCGTCCCCGCTCTCTGCCGTGGCTCTACATATGGTGGGACCACGGGACGTCCCTCAGA